>JANAVB010041219.1:34656558-34679058 GCA_029216955.1 Iris pallida
TAAAGCTAAGTTTGGCTGCATAGAGAGGAAGGGAATAAAAGAAGACAGGAGGAACAAGTTAAGAAATACCACGCTTTTGTTTTCATTTATCTGTCTTTAAGTGGGGATTTTTTTTAATCTAGAGAAGGATTATAGCTGTACTTCATGCTTATCTTACTTTTCATTTATCTTAATCATTTGGGAAACCGTTCTTTTTTTCACCCACTCTCCATCACTCATGTATACAACCTAAATGAATGTGTTGAGAACTAATAAGGGATTTAGTCCCACATTGGAAATGTAATATGAAGAGGAGCTAGACTCCCTATAAGTAGTGGAGTAGCCAATCATAAAAAATAGAAACCATTATTCTCTACATGGTATCAAAGCCATAACCACAAAAAAAAATATAAATATTTTTTTTTCTCCCCCCCCCCCCCCCCCGCCGACCCCCCCCCCCCCTTGCCGACCACCCACCCCCCTCTTGCCGACCCTAACCCTAACCCTAACCTCCCTCTTGCCGACCACCCCCCCTGTCGACCATCCCCCCCTCTGCCGTCCCTAACCCTAAACCCCCTGCCGACCACCTCCCAGCCGACCCCCCGCCCCCCCCCGCCCCGCCCGACGCTCCCCCCACCCCCTGCCGATCCCCACCCCCTGTCGACCCCCCCCACCACACCTGCTACTGCCCCCCCTACCCGCCGCCCCCCCCTCTTTCGCACCTGCTGCTGTAGCCCCCCTTTTTTCCATAAAAAAGAAAAGAAAAAAATATATAATATAAAAAATCCTACTTTGCGAGAGAGATTATATAGGTAGTTATTCGACGACGGATGGATGTCAAATACTTTATTTGCACCTTCTGTTCCTGGATTACGCCCTCCGGAATTACAAATGATTTATTTGTTTTCCGTTCTCGATCTGCAAATTAGGTTTTCCATGCGTGCACCGATGTTGGCCATGTTAACAGCGCATTCGTACGGTCTCTGTTGAAGACTTTACATAACGACGACGACGAGGCCGACGAAGACGAAGACGAAGACGAAGACGACGACGACGACGACGAAGACGACGACAACGACGAAGCCGACGAAGACGACGACGACGATGAATCACCGTTGAAGATGCCATGGATTCGATCCGTGGTAAACTGACAGCAGATGAGATGAAGGCCTTGGTTGATGATATTTTATCAAAGAGATTAATCGAGGCGACCCCATGTGTGATCCATACTGACGTGGATCCGTCACCCTACAAAATGGAAAAGCTGGACAAGATGGAGACGAAGTTGGAAGGCACGTCCAATTACTTGAAATGGTCATGGCAGGCCATGCGGACGCTGAATGGACGTGGCTTGGTTAGCTACGTCAATGGCCAAACCAAGACGCCAGATGATCCCTCCTCGAAGGAGTTTGCTGTTTGGGACATTGTCAACAATGTTGTGGCTGGATGGTTGACAGCCTCCTTGACCGACCAGGTGTCGGGCAATGTAGAGGCGATGGAGGCTGCTGCTGATATATGACGGACTTTGAAGGATATGTACTCAGGCTCGGGCAATCCTATGCGGGTCTTCCAACTGCAGGATGAACTTGATTGGGTGTGTCACGCCCCAGTACCGAAATACGGAGACGGACTAGGCCAGCTACTCCATATGAGGTACGTAACGTCATACGGCGATCGTGGCTGTCGAGAGACTAGGGGGTACATGCTACAATCAAGTCTCCTATGGTCCCACAGAGTTCTATGTCTCAATCAATCAAGTCACATCAGCAATGAAATGAACATTAAAGATAAAGCAGTAAGGCGTCCCTGACGCTTCATCAAAATGATCATGAGAGACTAGCTTCATAATTTAGCTATCTCAGAGAGTCAGGAGTACAAAATTATACACAGCTGCAGTCTGTTTAATTACAATTATGTACTGACACAAAATATCAAGTAATCCGGCTAACAGGTGCCGGTGGCTAAACGCCGCAAAATCTATAAGCAGGAGTGGTGGAGAAGAAACCCACTCGAGTCCCCGAACCGCCATGCTCCTAGTATGCACCATGGATGTCAGGGAGGAAGATCGTGTCCTCTGGCTCTGCTACGAGATTTGGCCAAACAAAACCAGCGGGGTCAGCCCCGAATAGCAAGTACCGCCAAAGGGGCACAAGAGTTAAGATTAAAAACCCAGATAATAGAATGATTGATAATAGTAATACTTATGCTATTCTTTATAGGGTAGCGCAACATCCTCGAACCCATATGACACCCTTACAACCAAACAAGGACAAAAGGTGCCGCATGGAGTCGGGACGTGTCGTACTCTATAACTTTCACATAAGTTAAAAGGTATAAACAATAAAATCTCCTGATCGTGACTTCGGTCGATAGCCTATCGCAGCACAATAACCAACCCAACAATCAAACAAGAACATGGGTTGGATCATGTACCATGATAGACCATGTTCCTTAGTCATTCACAGAAGTAGCACTTCACAAACAGAATAAGTCTTCCGTTCATAACTTCGGTCCACAGCCTATCATAGTACGATAACCAACCCAACAATCAAACAAGAACATGGGTTGGATCACGTACCATGACAGTCCGCTTCCCTCAGTTAGTCGCGGAAGGTAATAGGATACAAGCAAGTCGTTTTCACGGCCAATCAAGTCTACGCGTTTCTAGTGGAACGAGGTTATCCTCGCGTCATGTTATTAGAAAATCCTCAGATCGTATCTTTCCAGCAAGGCTAGCCAACCCAGGGGTTCGCGTAGACAGGTATGATTGAGCACAGGTCCCTCGTAAGGCCACCTTGCTAAAACATATAATATATAGCAAGAATTAATCGGATACAGTCATCCACTCGTTGCAGATGACACAGTATCCGTAGAGACCAGCCGGCGCGTCAAGACAATATCTCAAGGCGGCTGGTGTAACACGATCTCGGGATTTTGCCCTCCCCATGCATCTAGTATGTTTAGTTGCCTAATTTAACCCTAGGTGAAATCTTGGACTCACATGCTGTGGCCTGCATGATTATCCCCCTAAAGTCGTACTTTAGTACGAGTACCCCAAAGAGGATCCATGTCAATCAGTATGTCAACATGTGCTACCCTCCTTAGTGTAATGCATCATTGCAAATACGCCACGTGGAGTTACGAGTCATTTGTCGAGCATGAACAAGAACTGGGACATTCAGGTACATGTATCGGGTAGGAACACTTTGTTCTCCGGGGTCACATTAGTGCTCATATCATGCTCGGGACAAAAGACGTAAGGATATAAAATGGGCATATAATATCTAATAAAATATCAAAAGCGTACGCACAAAAAACACGCACGCTCAAGGGGTGAAAAGTCACGCAGGCTCACTCAAGGCAGCGTGCGTGAAAAGTCACGCAGACTCACTCAAGGCAGCGTGCGTGAAAAGTCAGCAGGCTCACTCAAGGCAGCGTGCGTAAAAGTCACGCAGGCTCACTCAAGGCAGCGTGCGTGAAAAGTCACGCAGGCTCACTCAAGACAGCGTGCGTGAAAAGTCACGCAGGCTCACTCAAGGCAGCGTGCGTGAAAAGTCACGCAGGCTCACTCAAGGCAGCGTGCGTGAAAAGTCACGCAGGCTCAAGGGGAGAGCTGCGTGAAAAGTCACGCAGACTCAAGGGGAGAACTGCGTGAAAAGTCACGCAGACTCAAGGGGAGACACGCTTCCAACAGGAAGCGTGCTCAAACAGGAGCACACTGCTCACTGTCTTCTCCAAACAGCAAGAACACCATGGATGAACCCAAAGCTTCAAAACATCACAACTTGGCCATCCGAACTCCAAATCCAGATTTCCAAAGTTCCAACTTGGGTGAAACTGAATGCTCTTCCACATGGAAGCATCAAAAACCCATAAAATCCAACTAAAGTAGATCAAACCATACAAAATCCGAAAATGATTAAAACTTAGATCTACAAAAATCAAAGCTTCAAAATAGAAATTTCTAAGTTCTAAACTAGTATAGATTGAGGAGAAGAACATGTTTTGGCAAATAGTTTTGTAAGAAATCAATGACAAAATATGGATCCATCTCTTGAGCAAGTTGGTACTTGCCTTGGTTGGTGGAGAAAATAAATGAGAGGAAGTAAAAATGAGAGGAGAGAGAATGAGATGAGTTATTATATAGAATCTTGAACCCATGGGTTCATGATGAACCAAAGGGTTCATGATGAACCATTGGTGAACCAAAAATAGGTTACCCAAATGAGCCAAAACTGTAGGCCCAAATGCAGAAAATAAATTAGGAAATAATATTTTGTCGAATATTTTTGGGAAATGCATGAAAAAATACTGCATAATAAATATCGTATAAATTCAAGGTAAATATAATTTATCGGTTTACGTATTAAAATACGTATTCCAGGATCGGGGAATGACAGGGTGGCCCAGGACGACTGCACCATCTCTGAGTATGCGCCACTATTGAAGAAGTTCTGGTCTGATCTGGATCACTATGATCCTCTTGGGATGGAAGATGCCCAAGTCGAACCAGCATTTGTGAAACATTTCTAAAAGTTCTTGGATTATATTTCGCATCAACGGATAATGAAGTTCTTAAAGGGTCTTAACCCTGTGTTTGAGAATAGAAGGAATGTACTCCTGGCACAGTCCATGCTTCCCACCTTAGAAGAAGCCATAGCTGCCATGGCACAAGAAGAGGCTCGCTTGAAGTTGATGTCCAACAAGGGCTCTTTCCAGGGGGAGCAAGCCACTGTTGACAAGTCTGCCCTTGCCGCCTTCAATCAGCCTTCCTCTGTGGCCGGTGTTTGCCACAACTGTGGTGACTCAGGACATTACATCAGATTTTGTCCAAAATCCCTGCACAGTCAGTCGAGTGATCGTGGACAGGGCCGCGGAGGACGTCGTGGTGGTCGAGGCGGTTATGCTGGTAGAAGGGGAACTTATTCTGGAGGACACAAAGCTAATCTGGCGGAGGACGGGGGCGACAATTACCTGGCTGAGTTAACCCCTCTTGAGAAGGAGTTCCTCGCGAAGTTACGCGGCACGAAGCTGGGTTCGGACGGCAGTACTGGGGCGTCATCTACCTCGGGGGACCACATCACTTGCTTTGCCCAAACCGGCACAGGTATACCTGCGCGTGGTCTTGCAGCAGCTGTCTACCAACCAGGTTGGATTATGGACTTTGGGGCATCTCGCCATGTCACGAGATCCCGCGGTGAGTTCCAGGACTATACTCATCTACCGACGCCGGAGAGCATTCAGACTGCTGATGGTAACTCCAACCCTGTCATGGGTAAAGGCACTGTCGCATGCACCCCTTCTCTCACTCTCACCAATGTCTTACATGCTCCGTCTTTTCCTGTCAATCTTCTTTCTATTAGTGCCATTATCCTTGATCTTAACTGTACTGTTTCCTTTGACATTCCTACGGTGACTTTTCAGGAGAAGGGGACAGGACGACGACTAGAGACTGGCACATGGCATAAGGGGTTGTGGTACTTAGACAGGACTGGACTGGACAAAGCTTTGGCATCTCTGGTAGCAGACACACCACCGAAAGATTCACGGCGCAGTGTAGAAGATGAATTGCTCCTCCACCACCAGCGTGTCGGTCATTCTTCTTTTAAAATTATTAGTCGAATGTATCCGTCCCTATATCAAAGATCTAATAAAGAGAAGTTATTTTGTCATGCTTGTGAGTTGGGTAAACATACCAGAAGCACGTATGTGAGTTAAGGTAGTAGAAGTTCAGCTGCTTTTGATATGATACATTCAGACGTATGGGGCCCTTGTCCTACAACCAATATTAACGGTTTTCGGTGGTTCGTCACTTTTATTGATTGTTATACTCGCGTGACATGGGTGTACCTTATGAAGAATAAAAGTGACGTCTTTGAGGCGTTTCGAGACTTTCATCGACGGGTAGAAACTCAATATGGCACTAATATTAAGTGCTTACGGTCTGACAATGGGACGGAGTATACAAATAGGAAGGTTGCTGAGTATTTATCCACTTATGGCATACTACACCAAACTTCCTGTGCCTATACACCGGCCCAAAATGGTGTGGCTGAACGGAAGAACAGACACCTGCTGGAGGTCGCACGGACGATGATGCTGGCTATGAATGTTCCTAAACACTTATGGGGGCAGGCGGTGTTAACGGCATCTTATCTCATCAATAGAATGCCATCTCAGGTATTGGACTGGAAGACACCGTTGGAAATGCTTACTGGTGCCACCACGTACACTGTTCCACCAAAAGTATTTGGGTGTGTATGTTTTGTCCAAGATAATAGGCCAGGGGTTGGCAAACTGGATCCTAGAGCGGTTAAATGTGTCTTTGTCAGGTACACGACAACTCAAAAGGGATACACATGTTGTAGTCCAGTTGAGCGGAAGATGTTTGTAAGCATGGACGTTACATTCAGAGAACTGGAACCATATTATGGTTCGGATGACGGTTCGGCATTTGGTGACACACCTAACATAGAGGGTGTTAGATGTGAGGGGGAGAAATTAAGCCCATCTGTGGTAGTCGGATCGGTCCCATGTCCGGTCGTAGAAAACTGGACGAAAGGGAGAGAAAGCAGTGACTCCGATACAGATGGTGAAGAAGATACATATGTTAAACAGGGGGAGCAGCAGACAATGGAAAAGGAACAGGGGGAGCAGCAGACAATGGAAAAGGAGCTCCAAGTCTACAGAAGGAGACAACAGAAGTCCAGTACTGTGCCTGTACCGTGCTCTGTGCCTACTGTACCAAGTCCTTCGTCTACTCCTGCTCCAACTCTTGAAGATGTTGCCCCCGCATAGAATCAATCTGATTCTGATGCGGATCTCTCTGACTCTGATGGTATGATCTCTCCATTACCTATTGCTCCCTTAAGGAAATCTTATCGCATCAATGCGGGTAAGGCTCCTAGTCGTTTTGATGATTATGAACATGATATTGCCAACTACCTGTCTTATTCTAACATTTCTTCGAATTATCGAGCCTTCATTGCATCATTAGACTCTACTTCGTTGTCCAAAAGTTGGCAGGAAGTAAAGAAAGATCCAATGTGGAAAGCTGCAATGATGGAAGAACTTGGGGCACTGGAAAAAAATAAGACGTAGGAGCTGGTTCCATTACCCAAAGGAAAGAAAACTGTGGGATGCAAATGGGTGTACACAGTAAAGGAGACGTCAGAAGGAAAGGTGGAACTATACAAGGTAAGGTTGGTTGCAAAGGGATACACACAATCATATGGCATTGACTATGATGAGACGTTTGCTCCAGTAGCGAAAATGAGCACTGTAAGAACTCTGGTCTCCATTGCAGCAAACTATGGGTGGAAGTTATACCAATTAGATGTGAAGAATGCCTTTCTCCATGGGGACCTACAAGAAGAAGTGTACATGGAACTCCTGCCAGGGTGCTATGCTACAGAATCAGACGGAGGGATGTCGCATGGAAAAGTGTGCAAACTAAAGAAGTCGCTATATGGGCTCAAGCAATTTCCTCGAGCCTGGTTTGACAGATTCAGAAAGGTTGTTACAGGCATGGGATACTATCAAGCAAATGCAGATCATACTGTCTTTCTTCAGCATGCAAGAGGCCACATCACTATGCTTGCTATATACGTGGATGATATAGTAATCACAGGTAATGATGAAGCCGAGATCGCTAAGCTGAAGTCAAAACTCGCGAAGGAGTTTGAAGTGAAGGATCTAGAAGCGATGAGGTACTTTCTAGGTATCGAGGTGTGTGAAGGCGAACAAGGAATTGTTCTCTCATAAAAAAATACACACTAGATCTGCTGAAGGAGACAGGGATGCTGGGATGCAAAGCAGCAGTCACCCCAATTGACCAGAAGTGCAAGTTGGGATCAGAAGCAGGAGAGCCAGTTGATCGTGAAAGATATCAACGACGTGTAGGGAGATTGATTTATCTGGGACACACTCGTCCTGATATCTCATTTGCGGTGAGTGTAGTAAGTCGCTGCATGCATGATCCAAGAACGGGTCATATGGATGCAGTGTTTCAGATCTTGAGATATCTGAAAGGGACGTCGGGGAAAGGGCTATGGTTCAAGAAGAATGGATGTATAGAAGTTGAGGGATACTACGATGCAGACTGGGCAAGCTGCATAGACGATAGAAGGTCTACCACGAGATATTGTGTCTTTGTAGGAAGAAATTTGGTCTCATGGAGAAGCAAGAAACAGTCTATGGTAGCACGGTCTACAGCTGAAGCAGAATACAGAGCAATGACTTTAGGAGTGTCGGAGTTGCTGTGGGTGAAAGCGTTGCTGACAGAGTTGAAGTTGGACAAGGGAGGACCGTTACGTCTTCTGAGCGATAGTCAAGCTGCAATAAGTATAGCTAACAATCCAGTGCAGCACGACAGAACGAAGCACATCGAGATCGATCGATTCTTCATCAAAGAGAAGCTGGAACAAGGGATACTGAAGATTGATCATGTTCGCTCAGAAGAACAATTGGCAGACTGTCTGACTAAGGGTCTTAGTTCATTAAATCTGTCTAAGCTATGTAACAAGATGGGCATGATTAATATCTATCGCCCATCTTGAGGGGGAGTGTTGAGAACTAATAAGGGATTTAGTCCCACATTGGAAAATGTAATATGAAGAGGAGCTAGACTCCCTATAAGTAGTGGAGTAGCCAATCAATAAAAATATAGAACCATTATTCTCTACAGAATGTGCCTGGGGCCTTCAGTTTTAGGGAGGAAGATAAGTTTATTTTTTGAGGGAAAAAAAAACGTAGTTTACTTTTTGATAAGAAAAAAAATGAAGCAATCTTAAAAAAAATTAAATTGAATAATAAGTTATTATAATAGGAGTATTATGGTTTTATGCCCTTACTGTTACCCCGGACCTACAAAAAATTGATAGTTCACACTACTAAAGTGAAAATAAAAGTTCGGGATATCAACTTGCCAAAAATAGCTCAGGAGATTAAAGTCCCAAAAGTTGATAGTTGAGGATAGTTAAGTGAAACTTAGCCTAAAATTCTCCTATTTAATTACTAGCTATTTACTTCTACAAACATATCTGGTTCATTCTCTGTATAATCATACTTTTTTTCTTTTTTTTATCAATTTTTTTTTTGTCTAACATTAGCAAGGTATCGGTAAAACTTGCAGCTGTTATATTCCTGATACTTAAACATCTTAGACAAGGAATGGGGAATATGAGTGATTTACTCTATTACAAGAGGATGTAGACCTCAGGAAATAGCACTTGAGCACCAATGCAGCCGTTGTATTGTCATCTGGCTGGCTGAGAATTATGTTCCTCTATCTGGCAGTCAGTTCTTCAACATTTTTAATAAGAATCGATTATACAGCATGGAATCTTCACATGGCCTAGATCAATTGGTAGCTTATATGAGGTTGCTACCTGTCAAGATAGTGAAGATAATATTGATAATTTTCGACTTCTGTAAGTTCCAATTATAACTTGTTTTATAAATGACCTTCAACGAACTTTTTGCAGTAGAAAGCTTGTAACAACTCGCCTTAAGACCTCTTCTAATGATCTTATCTTTTTTAATACGACATATTAACATTTAACGGTGAGGTAGAGTTTTTGGCTTTTGTATGTGCAGTTCTCAAAATGATCGTTGGGTCGTTTACGTTGATATGTGATGCAAGTGTAACAAATTTCCTTTCTGGGTTATGTGAGACCAGCAAGGTGTCTTAGGTTTAGAAAAGAAGAAAAGAAGAAATATTTAGTAGATGTTTTCTAATTTGCAAGGTATCATTGACATGTTCATTTGCATTTCGCATACCATGGCGAGCCACTTCATTCATTTCTTTTCGTATCTTCATGAGTACACAATTTACCATGACTCGTGACCACAATAATGGGATTCTAATTTGGCTTTTTACTGCGTTTCCAACCACCGCTGCTCTCATACAAGCAATCTGAAGTAAATTTCTCTTGCCTGTTTGGCTATTGCAGCTGATGTGCAACTATTACACACTGAGACAAGATGGTTCCACCACATATGCTAGATCATGGGCCTTTCAGGTAATTTGAAAGAGGAGGAAGATGACATAAAAAAAAAGGCTTAGGATTCAACATTTGTAATATTCACATTGTGTATCAGGGATCTATGGATGGGGAGAACTGGAGCAACTTAAGAGTACATGACAATGACCAAACAATATGCAGACCTCGTCAGTTCGCATCATGGTGCATATCTGGTCCAATGGCACTGCTTCCTTTCAGGTTCTTTCGAGTCGTTTTAACAGGCCCCACGACTGGTGACTCAAACTTGTGGAACTTCTGTATCTGCTTTATTGAATTATATGGTTATTTCCACTGATAGAGCAGATAACAATCTAATAGGATGACCTGTAACTACTGTACCCGCTCAGCTACCATGCAAATGTTTTTTGGCTGAATAAAAGTATGGTCTCCACGTTGATGTTCTCTGGATTTGGTTCTCGTGTTAGATTGTACTTCTCATATTCAATAAGAATGTTGGAGATGTATTGTGCAAAGCTTGTGAAGCCATTGGTCTACGAAGACTTAACACTAAAAAAAAACAGGATACTTTGCTCCTGATCTGAGAAATTTGTTAAAGTATATTGTGGTGATTGAGGAGAGTCGCGGAAATTTACTTGCATGAACCTATACCATGAACTGGTTGATATATATTAGAAACTCAGACGCATTGATGACTTCATTCGTCTTTTATGTTCTCTGGCCATTTGGTGTATAAGGAATAAATGTAATTTTCAGTTTTTGAAAGAATTCATTTACACGACTTGGGATTCATCGTCTTGCTCTCATATTGGAGAAATTCAAAGTTAGCCTTATCATCTTTGGATTGCGCACATTTAAAAGTTGTAAAACAAATGGGGATTCAAGTTAGCCTGCCTTATCATCTTTGGAGTGCTGAGATGGAAGTTATTAAGGCTGGTTCTGTAAAACAATGAAGCAGTCGGTCAAATAGATCAAGTATGGTCACTGGTGAGGACTGAAACATCTTGTATCCAAATATAACAGAAATTTGATGAGAAGAAAGTGATTTCAGTCTTGCGACCTCGGGTTCTTCCAATGGACAAGTGAGAATGCCTTGTTTGTACGACTGGCGACTTCCTCTATTTCAGCATGTATCATTTCTTCACATTTGGAGGAGTAGGCAACTTTGGCTAATGAATCGGCTATATCAGCAACTATTCATGCTCCAGGAAGTGTGATATATAAACTGTCTTCTTTTTATAGGTTTTGTGTCAGTAATTATATAAACTGTCTTCTTTTTGTAGGTTTTGTGTCGGTAATTATTATTTCCGGGTCCGCATCAAATAAGGAAGGAAGTAGTGTTTAATTAGAACCAGAGTCCGGACCATGGTAGTGCTGCTGCTGTAACTAACTATGTCTTCATTTTTACTGTTGTCCTTGTGTTTGTGCTGCTGCTAAAGCAGTTCTCTTTCAGTTTTGTTGCGTTGCCTTAGACTCTGAGCTTGATGCGTCTTACCTCAACCATATTTTAAAGGAGACCCACAATGGGGGGGATTTTTTTTTTTTTTTTTTTGGGTGGGGGTGGGGGTGGGGGGGGGGGGGGGGGGGGGGGGGGGGGGGGGGGGGTGTTGAGATTGAAACATATAGGATTGCGTTACACAAACGTGTAGCTATGACGAGCTATGTTTTGATTCAATTTACTCTAGTTGTATCTGACGTATCTAGGTTTCTAGTTTCCGAGTGACGGGAGTTCGTGGCCTACTGTTGAAATTATAATATTATATATATACATGATTTATTTAATCACTCACGGATCCAGTTTCACTTTTTCACCTTTAAAGGCCTCGTTTGGTTCGCGGAATGGAAGGGAAAGGAAATCAATTCCTTGTCATTTCCTTTCCTTTGGAAAACTTTAATTCTTATTAATTTTTCTTTCCGATTTTGGCAATGCCAAGGAATTTGGAAAGAAAAGTGAATACTTCCCCCATAATTTCCCTTCCATTGGAAATCACTTTCCTTTCCTCCTCAATTCCTTGGACACCCAAACATAGGAAAGTAATCACTTTTCTTTTCCAACCGGGAGATTCCGCGAACCAAACGAGGCCAAAAGTATTGACTTTCCCTTCCAAATTTTTTGGCATTTCCGAACACCGAAAAGAAAATCGATGAAAATTGCAATTTCTCAAAGGAAAGAAAACAACAAGGATTGGATTTGATTTCCTTTCATTTGCATTCCGCGAGCCAAACGAGGCCTAAGAGTGTGGGTTCTAGTTTCCTTCGGACACTTATATTTGCAAAACAAATATTTGACTTCGGGGCCTCACTGTCACAACACAATCATCTCTAACAGCTACCTTCAAGACCTTCCCTCCTCCCCCCTTTATGTGATACGGAGCTTCTCCAAATGTCATGGTGGACAAAGTATCTGAATCAAAGTAAATAGGTATTGTTTTTAGGTACTTTTCAGTTATAGACTTCCATATATACATAATACAGCTTGTTTGCCTCTTGAAACTTTTTGTGTCTGTCTTTAAAGTCTAATGAATTTGCACATCAATTGCAAGTTTTTATATGAGATCCGTCTATTAATTTGCATATGGCTGCTTCCTAACGACCAAGATTGTAAAAGGCACTAGTCGGACGGGCATTGGGCATCTAGCCTGCCTAGGTGGCTGCCTGGTTCTAGATGGTTAGAAAAAAAAAAAACCAAAATCCTTGCTGAAAATTGCGGCAATTGTCCATAAAACCCAAAAACATGCATAGTCGGACATCGGAGGCACTAGGCAGGTGCCTAGACGGACATCGGGATGGCACCATGCGGCTAGGACGATTTTTAGAAGAGTGCTAAAGACATAATGACAAGACAAATCTTGTGCAAGGAAAGTATCTAGTCCAAGTAATTACTGAAATTTTGATGGTTTCTTCTAAGGTTCTCACTTTTCTAATGTTAAATTTAGGATATTTGCTATTATATGCCTAATGTTATTTTACATATATCTAGCTTATGAAGATTGAATCATTATGTTCGACCTGACACAAAATGCTGACTGCATTTGTATCCATGAGGCTTTTGGAAGAAATTGCTTCCTTCTTTGTTGCACTGTTACAGTGTGCCCTCGGTTTTCTTTATGTAAACTATAAAGTGCTTTTAATTTATGTTGCTCTACAATATAGGAGTCTGATACTATATTTTTAGCAACACATATACCACTCTGATTTATTTTTATTTAGCTACATTCAGAACTAAAAAATATTTCAGCCTAATGTTAGAAATCGCGAGCTTAAGATGATCATGATGTAGTATTGTAGAACAAGAATAGGCTGACACTTTTGGGACTCGTACTCCTGTAATATCTTATGCCAAAAATTGGTTTTCTTGAGTGAAGTTGAGATTAAGTTCTTAAGTAGATTTCTTAGTATTATTGAAGATTTGACTGAGAGTTCAAAAATTGAGTGAAATTGATCCTCTTGTATTTTTTTTTTTACTTCACTTCAAATAATGATACAGTACTGCTAATTACACCAATGCAAGTCAAATTTTACTACTTTATGAAAATGTATTTAATCAGTAATGTGTCCTTAGAAGGCAAAGTAAAAGTCAATACAAGTTGCATACCAGTCATCCTGGGCCGAGATATGATTGAAAATTTAACAGATTTATTCAGACAGTATAAAGTGGCAGATTTTTTTTTAACAAATAGTCTTCCGTATAGAAACTAAACTGAGATCTTTTCAACATTGATACAGTTACTATGCTAATGTATTGTTGGTTTGAAGTTCATAATTCTTGACTTCACCCTGCTAAAGGGAAAGCTTTAAATGTGCAACCTAAAGAACAAATGATAATCTTAAAAAAGAGTTCAGAAATTAAGTGGGAAAATGTTAACAAATAAGTAGCTGAATATTAATCTGGAGTTTGGAACATACACGTATAGATTGCTGACTTGGAAACGGAACGAAACGAGAAAGATGATAAAACTGTAATAAAGTGTTGTAGTTCCCAAAACTAACTTTTAATGAATAATTATGATAATTGTTTGAGGTTTTTCAGTGAGCCGGGGGAAGGTTGAATTTTAAAGGTTTGTTTTCATCATTTTCCATAGCTATACGAGTTATATTGTTCTAAATGCTTTCTGATGTAAGGAAGACGAGTGAGAAGTAGGGGTGAACGTTCGGTTTATTCGGTTTCAACCGAACCTAATTAGCCAAAATCGAATAAACCGAAATTCTAAAAAATCAAAATCAAAATCGAACCGAATAGTTGTAATCGAAACCGAACCGAACCGAATAAAAAATTCAGTTTATTCAGTTTGCATGGTTGAAATTAATGGGTGGGACCAAAATTAGAATTTTAGGGGGCGTTTGGTATGCAGAATACTATATAGCCGGAAATTCTATATTTCCGGGAATCAAATTCCAAGGAATTAAATTTCCTGGAAAATTACATTCCCATGTTTGGTGACAATATAAATATTCCCGGAAAAAAAATAAAAAATAATAATAACGAAAAAAAATGAACAAATATAAAAAAACCGGTAAAAACGAAAAAAAATGGTAAAAACGACAAAAAATCGGTAAAAATAACAAAATAACAAAAAACGACAAAAACGACAAAAAATCGGTTAAAACGACAAAAATGACCAAAAAGCGACAAAAAATGTATAAACGACAAAAAATAACAAAAAAAAAATGGTAAAAACGACATAAAAATCGATAAAAACGACAAAAAACTAAAATACGGCCAAAAACGACAAAAAACAACAACAAATCGTTAAAACGACATAAAATTGGTAAAACGGCAAAAACTACAAAAAAAAAAACGATAAAAATGACAAAAAAAATGGGTAAAAACGACAAAAAATTGCTTAAAACGACAAAAAATTGGTAAAAACGACAAAAAAAGCGATAAAAACGACAAAAAAAGAAAAAATGTTCAAAACTAATCAAAATTGGATCAAAAAAGAAGAAAACAAATTTGACATTTTTATTTTGCCCGGGCAAAAAAAATACCCACCTATTCTCAAGGGATAGAATTCCCATGTTTTGTAGGTAAACTATTTACCCGGTATTTATAATTTTCGGGAATAAATTTTTTATAAGCCAAACAAACGTGGTAATAGATTCTCATCTTAATTTTTCCGGGAATAAAAAAAAATACCGCGTACCAAACGCCCCCTAGTTAAATTATATTAAAAATTATAATTTTTATACACACATTTGTTGAATTTCAAAATTATGCACAAAGTTGGACTAGTTGTTAAATTATCAAAGTTCTAATTCAAAATACATACATAGAATTATTGTTTTTAAAATATACATATTTTTAAATTGAGGGCATCATAATTGTATAATTCTTATTCGGTTTTCGATTTTGGACCGAAACCGAAATCGAATAAGAAAATTTTGTATTTTGAAAAACCGAAACCGAACCGAATTTTTTTGAAACCGAACCGAACCGGACCTCTTATTCGGTTGGGTTTTCGGTTTTCGGTCCAACATCGAATAATGCTCACCCCTAGTGAGGAGATGTTCAAGCAAGCATTGACACAAACGAGATACTGAGTTTATCAGGTTTAGACTGACTGAACCATTGTTTGGTCCAGTCAAACTGAGCAGCATCTGGATTCACTGCTCAGCCCCTGACTGATAATGTCAGTCTCAGCAGAAAATTTAAAGGATTTGGCTGTCTGGGGTTTCAATATTGAGCTTAGAGCATCTCCAACCCTATTGTCTTGTTAAGTGTTGTGAGTCTTAGGTGGCTCCTATGTGGCATAAGCCACAAGACAATGTCTTGTTTATGTGGCAAAATTATATCTCAAAAGACAATGAGATAGAAAAACTCTCTCCAATGCAAAAGTATTGAGGAGACAATAAAAAATATTTTTTTCCAACTTCCAAGACAACTTTTAAGACAACTACTCATCTTTTTTCTTTTTTATAATATTTTTTATTCATAATTGATGACATGGAAGACAAGACATTGTCAAGTGCATTGTCTAGAACAAGACAATCAACTTCACAATGTCTTCTTTAATTTTTGCCACATAAGCTTCACAATTGACTTGACAATCGCATTGGAGAAGAACTTTTGAATAAAATTTTGTCATTCCTACGTGGCATTAACTTTTTTCCAAAGTCACGATAGGGTTGGAGATGCTCTTAGTTTATTTTAAGTATAACTTGGGGGAATGTTTCTAGAGTCAATTTTAAAGTAATTTTGTTCCAGCTATAAGCTCGGTTCTGGATATCGGCAGGTATGATATGTATATCGCCTGGTATAAAGGTTTCAAAGGCAAACCAAGAAGGTTTGCATTGGGTAAGCGATCTGAAACTCTGTCAATTGAACCATACTCGGGCCGGCCTAAGGGGTTGGGTTGTCCTATCCGGAAGTAATTTTAGTTGTCCCTTAACTCTTTTCGTAGGCAGATCCTGGAGGGTCACCCCGCAACCCCGATCTCTTGTAGGGTCACACTGAACCTGAAGGTTGCCCTAAGTAGAGGGAAGTTGTCCAAGCTCGAAGTCTTGTCTGGCTTACCCCTGGACCGGTCCTGACCATACTGCCTGGTATATCAGACATATTGAGTATATATCGGGTTTGGGACAATCAGATATAAACCTGTTGAAGAAAAACTAGAAAAACTCCTAGTTCTAATTTGTTTCTCTTGTTTTATAGAAAACAGAATTGTTACTCTTCTCCCCTCCTTTGTTAAAACAATT
The DNA here is from genome assembly GCA_029216955.1 of Iris pallida. Lineage (NCBI taxonomy): Eukaryota > Viridiplantae > Streptophyta > Magnoliopsida > Asparagales > Iridaceae > Iris > Iris pallida. The sequence continues at coordinate 34,673,217 of JANAVB010041219.1, forward strand.
GACTACTGATTTTTTTAGTTTTTCAATTATTATATCTTTTTATGAACAATTATATAGTAATTTGCACGTGCAAATGCACGTACAAAAAAATGTTTAAAAATATATATATATTTATTATAAAAATTTATTAAACCTAAGATTTTGAACTCAAGCAACCAAGAAAAATACTTTTACCTTAACCACTTGAATTAAACTATTTAGTTATAAATATATCATATTAGATAGTTTTTTTTTAAAAATAATTAGTAGAGTATTTAGGTAGTTTTTTAGTTATTCATTATTATTCTTTAAATTTATTTAAATGGTTGATGATATTCATACGGCTTAGACGGCTCACTTTTGAGCCGTTTTTAAGCCTCTTTATATATACTAGTAAATGTACGCGCATTGCACGTGTGATAACGTATAATAAGAATATTATCCAATTAAAATCAAATATCTTTTCTGGCTCATGTGGTTAAGATGGGAGTTTTTCTTCTTGTTTGGTTGAGTTCGAATCCCTATTTTGATATATATAACAAATTTAAACTTTTTTCAACAATTTTTTTTACATAATTTATTTTTTTTTAAAAGAAAATGGTTGATGATATACACGGCTTAGACGGCTCAAACTTAAGCCGTTGTGAAGCATTTTTATAATAGTAGAGATGTACGCGCTTTGCACGTATAATAACGTATAATAAGAATATTATCCAATTATAGTTAAATATTTTTTTTAACTCATGTGGTTAAGGTGCAAGCTATTTTTTTTGTTTGGTTGAGTTCGATTCCCCATGTTGACAAATTTTTACTTTTTTCAACAATTTTTTACATAATTAATTTTTTTAGAAATAAAATGGACCGTGATATAATGACGGCTTAGACGGCTCACTTTTGATCCGTTTTGAAGCCTAATTATTTAGTGGAAGACTAGTAAATGCACCACGTATAATAACGTATAATACGAATATTATTTAATTATAGTCAAATATTTCTTCTAACTCATGTGGTTAAGATGAGAGATATTTTTCTTGTTTGGTTGAGTTTGATTCTCAATGTTGACAAATTTAAACTTTTTCAACAATTTTTATACATTTTTTTTTTTTAAAAGGATCCTGATATGTGTACGGCTTAAACGGCTCAAAAGTGAGCCGTTTTGAAGCCTTCAACTCCTTAACCGGTACGAGACCAATATCCATTATTAGGAATTCTGGCTACATTATTAGGAATCCAGGCTATAAGTATGCATCTTTGTTTCTATTTGAGAGGTTGACCGTGTTGATGAGTTCTAAAGAGAATTCTCTATATTAAACTCGAGAGATTCCAATTCCTAATTGCTCCTCGATAGAGATCTAGCGTCCCTCCAAGTTTTCAATACAATCAACTTTGTTTGTGATTTTTCACGTGCTACTCTTGATGGATCGAAACCCTTGCCCCCTGCATCACTTCCTCCTAGATTATTGCGATAATATCTTAATCATACATTATTTACATTTTCAAGTTCTGGAATTCAATTTTGGACTGCATTCTTCGTCGAAGTTGTAAGGGGATTGTAAACATTTTGTTGTAGGCATAGCAAAACTCTTATTTGTCATCATTGATGATGTCGCATGGACACAATGAAAATGGTGTCTATATTTGTACCGTGTCCATACATGTATCCTTGTTTGTATTCGTGCATCATAGGTAACTACATTACCTATTTGAAAATGTATGCATCTCATATCCGTAATGTGTCCTAAACCGTATATGTATTCGTACAACATAGTTGATGATGAAATGTACTTCTGGAGCACAAGACAAATATATGAAGTGTTGTTTACCCCATCAGTATTATGTCCATCTTGCAATCCAGTTTACCTTCTTAAGGTGTAAGGGAGCTGAAATTGAAAGTTTACTCCACTATCAAGTAGCCCAAAAATAGGTATATTGTGACATTAACCCCCTCTATTGTTTAATGCTTGTTTATATAATATCGAACACTACTGTCAACCATAAAGAGACTGAGCAAGAAGCACCTCTGTCCATGATAGGCATCCCATCTGTGATTTGTTCTTTTTCTTATCGTCATCACATCGTGTAGGAAATAATAATGCCTTGTTCTCATTGCTAGGGTTTGTTACAATATATATATTGTCTACAGTTGGGCTTATGGGTATGGGCCATATTTACATTATCAATATAATCTAACACCCCCCCTCAAGTTGGAGCATGCAAGTCACAAATGCCCAACTTGGGTAGGAAAGAATCAAACACTTGCTTTCCAAGGGGCTTGGTGAAGATGTCAGCCAGTTGAGAAGAAGTAGGAACATGCGAGGCTATGACGGTGCCATCCCTAATAGCATCGCGAACAAAATGCAAATCCACCTCAATATGCTTACTGCGCTCATGAAATACCGGGTTCTGAGCCAGGTGCAGGGCTGACTGACTATCACAATACACCGACATAGCAGACTCCTGACGAACGCCCAAACACACCAATAACTCCTTTAACCATTTCAACTCACAAACAAGCGCAGCAAGAGATCGGTATTCAGCTTCAGCGGAAGATCGGGAAACAGTTGATTGCTTCTTGGTCTTCCAAGAAATAGGAGACCCCCCCAGAAACACCAACCAGCCTGTAACAGAGCGGCGAGTCAAGGGACAACTTGTCCAGTCGGAATCACACCAACCAGAAAGACGGAGATCACAATCAGCGTTCAAAAGAATACCCTGTCCTGGTGCATTTTGAGATATCTGACAACTCTCAAAGCAGCATGCCAATGATCTTGTCGAGGCTCCTGTAAGAATTGAGACAAGATATGCACGGCATAGGCCAAGTCAGGGCGAGTAAATGATAGATAAATCAACCTCCCAACCAGCCTCCGATAAGTCTCTGCATCCGTCATCCTCGGACTAGTCGATTCTGCCAGCTTGTGATTGGGCTCCATGGAAAAACCAGCAGGGCGAGACCCCATCAAACCGCATTCTGAAATGATGTCCAAAGCATACTTCTTTTGACACAAGAAAATTCCTTCCGCACTCCGAGCCACCTCTATGCCAAGAAAGTACTTCAACACGCCAAGGTCCTTCATGTGAAAGCAAGAACTAAGGTACTTTTTGAAAGCATCTAAAGCACATGTGTCATTACCAGACACAATCATATCATCCACATAGATCAAAATATGCAACTCTATCTTCCCCTTAAAAAAAAGAGAAAAGGGAATAATCGGAATGTGATTGAATAAATCCATAGGATATCAGAGAAGCAGTAAGCTTAGCGAACCAACAACGTGGTGCCTGTTTCAATCCATATAGAGACTTACGCAGGCGACACACTTTTTTGGGTTCACCATGCGAAAAACCTGGCGGCAACTTCATATATACTTCTTCTGTCAGATCACCATGAAGGAAAGCATTGTGCACATCCATCTGGTGCAAAGTCCAGCCTTTCACAGCTGCAACAGCCAAGAACGTTCGAACTGTAGGCATCTTAGCTACTGGGGCAAAAGTTTCTGAATAGTCGATCCCCTCAACCTGATGGTTACCAAACACAACTAACCGTGCCTTTAAGCGCTCAGCACTGCCGTCAGATTTGTACTTTATTTTGTACACCCATCTACTTCCCAATGCTTTCTTCCCAGGAGGCAAATCGACAAGACTCCATGTCTCATTATCTTCCAGAGCCTGTATTTCAGTTTGCATAGCCGCGCGCCAGTCTGAATCTCGCGAGGCCTGGCGATATGAAGTAGGCTCAACACCTGCAGTGATGGCTGCAAGGAAATCTCTGTGTCCCGCAGTAAATATGTCATAACTTAGAAATTGTGTTAGAGGATACGAAGTACCTGAGGAAGTGACGGGAACAGATGAACTGTGGTGAAGGGGGGACTTTTACTTCGAACAGTATTCGTCACAAAATCCTGTAATCGTACTGACTGTGATTTCTTTCTCATACCTCTTCCCAATACTATCTCGTCGGACACCTCTGGCAACACTGTATCCCCTGTATCATTAGTAGTATCCGCATCACCCTCAGCGGACACTTCTGTCAAGACTTCTGTATCGACCTGTGCATCCTTGCCAGTCGGTGCCGAGCCACCAGCAGCCACTCCGGCCTTAGCAACCGTAGCTGGCACCATCCCAAAAGCCTCTATATCGTCTCCCGGCACCTCAACAGATGTATGGCTTGTCGCAGAAGACATCTCGCTAGCAGAGCCACACCCAGGAAATTCTTTTTCATAAAAAGTAACATCGCGGGACACAAAAAATTCTTCAGTCTCCAAATCATACAGTTTCCATCCCTTTTTATCAAGTGGATACCCAACAAAGATACATTTTCTGCTCCTGCTAGCAAATTTATCATGTCTGGATTTCAAATCATACGCATAGCACAGACAACCAAAAATACGTAAATGATCATAAGAAGGAGCCGAACCATATAAAACTTCATAAGGAGACTTAAAATGCAAGATACTAGAAGGTGTCCTATTTATCAAATAACATGCACCCAGAACACATTCCCTCCAAAAATTCACGGAAAGAGAACCCTGAAATCGCAATGCCCTGGCGACATTTAAAATATGTCGATGTTTTCTTTCCACCCTTCCATTCTGTTGAGGTGTCCCAACACAGGATGTTTGGAACAATATACCTTGAGATAAAAAATAATCCCGTAAACAATTAAATTCAGTGCCATTGTCACTCCGCACTCGACGGATATCAGCCCCAAACTGACGCTTCACCATAGCAATGAATTTAAGAAACGCAGAATAAACAGCACACTTATCTGTCAATAAAACAACCCAAACAGCTCTAGAAAAATCATCCACCAAAGTCAAAAAATATCGTGCCCCATTAGATGATGGGACACTATATGGTCCCCACAGATCACAGTGTATAAGTTCAAAGCATCTCGAAGCACGACTATTACTATCAGGAAAGGCATCACGAGTCTGTTTAGCTTGATGACAAATATCACAAGCCTTATGAGAAAATACTCCACTACCAGAGAGAAAAGGTAAAGTCTGCATTACTTTATCTGAAGGATGTCCCAGTCTACCATGCCAAACCTCGAAATCACTCTCTTTGCATGCCAGGATCACCGAAGCCAAAGAAGCTGGAACCTCCCCTAAGAAGTAAAGTCCACCCCGTTGTTCACCTGTCCCAATCACCATCCTCGTACTTCGGTCCTGAACAAAACACAAATCAGGAGTAAATAACATATCACAATTTCTGGCACCAATCAATTGGGAGACAGAGATCAAATTGCATGTCAATGTCGGAACATAAAGAACATCCGTCAACACCAACGAAGCAGTCAAAAATACTTTGCCTCTCAGAACAGCCTCAATAGTGCTCCCATCAGGCAAAATTACAGGGCAGACAGGGCCCTCAAAGCAATCAACTAAACAGGCACGAGAGCCAGTCGCATGAAGAGTAGCCCCAGTATCGAATATCCAAGGGACAGAAGAATTCTTACCCATCAGACGATCAGAGTTTGAAGAGCCAGGGTTGGAAGAATCGTCGTTACCCAGCAAGCTCATCAGTTTCTGCCATTGTTCACCGGAGAGTGGTGAAGGATACCCTCCATGCATCATATCCGCTGAACTTCCAGCAAGACCAGCAGGGACACCATGACCAGCAGCGGCGACATGATGAACAACCCCTGTGCCACCAGCACCACGACCCCCATCACGTCTTTGTGGTGGTACCGGGCGGCTGCCACCACCAGCACCACGTCCGCCCTCACGCCGAGGACGAGTCTCCCACCACTCTGGATAGCCAATCTTGGCAAAGCAAGTTGCAATATCATGACCTGTTTTCTTGCAATGAGTACAGATCATACCTGATTTGTCCCTGGAATCTGAGGTTCTACTATTAGAAG
>JANAVB010041219.1:34681558-34686558 GCA_029216955.1 Iris pallida
CCTAAACTTGTTTAAACCTAAATTAACTTACAGTATCTCATATTTAGGTCTTCTGATACCGCTCTGAGCATTGATATACCATACAGCTCAGGACAGCAGGCGAGTACATTCACTGATAGTTTTCATTGTCTTGATATTTGCTATATCCGATTCAGTCGTAGTGTCTTACTTGATTCTCAGATACGATAGTTCACGGACTAGTATTGTCGGATTCCTGTCATGAGATGTCATTCCTGGATTTCTTGGGATACTGGTACTTGCTTAGTCTTGATTCTCGTACTTGTATTGACGCCGATTCCTGAAGAGGACTTGCTCCCCTCTTTGGAAATCCCGCGTCATGACGTGCTATGTCCGGATCCGTATACTATTCGGGGGATGGAGAATATTATAGATAGTGTGATCAATGCCCACCTTGAGTTACTACTTGTATCATAGCTATACCCTCACCTCACGATGGATATAGCCTGACATGTGCTACTACTTGCTCCATAGCTTACCATCCCGGCCGAGCCGAGTCCACATACTTGTAGCCGGTCGGCTGGAAGCCTGATTCTTGACCCATACCGATCACATTAGGCTATAATGTTCGAGGCACATTTTATATTTACTTTTCTTGTCATATATCATGTTCTGTTCTATATTCAGTACTTTCTCACCATGCATGATATACGGTTACTCACATGCTCTACATGCCTTACATTGTACCTTGATTGGAGACTAAGTTCTGCTCGGGAGAAGAGTTACAACCCCGGTCCTTGTTTGGTTTAAGGGTTGTAACTCGGCTTCCGAACGGTTCCCAAGTCTTCATATATCTTTGTCTTGTAGTTCATTATACTGTCTCTTATAGAACTTGTCAATTCACATGGAACTGCTGTTAGTGTTTGTACTTGCTCATTTTCCTGACAGGATACCGTTATGATATATTACAGATGATTCTGATGCGGACTGCTCGAGCTATTATGGGCTCGAGTCAGATGGTGTAGCCTTAGATCGTGGCCTTATAGTGGAGCCACTAGATTTTGTACTTCCAGAGTAGTGTAGGTTAGCTAGGTTTGACTGGACTGCGATCCAGCTAGCTTATCAGACTGTAGTTTCTATATTCTATTTTGATACTCTGGGATGTTGTATATATCTGGACTTGTATTAGACTGTGGACTTATTTTACTCTTCATCTATCATATGTCTTTCCTCTGAGCTATCTACCTTAGTTTTATTCTGTGATTGAGACTGTATTGATATGTCACCTCCATTCGGAGAGTATATACTGTACAGGTACATTTTAACTGTTAGTCGTAGGTATTTACAGACGTTATATACAGCGTTCTACCGCCGATTCTGCGGCGTAGGCTGGACGTACCCACGTGCTCGTGTCCCTCATAAGGGTGCGGGTCGTGACACATTTTTGTGGTGGCCCACGCAGGTCCAGTGTCGCAACTAGTTCGATCTCGTAATGGTGCTCGACTAAGAGTACTAATTACGAGCCTGCGATTAGGACGTAGGACCTAGGACATGATAGGAGTTTCTCAATCACACCTAGAAAATTTCTGATCTTTTGATTATCATGATTATTTACCTTGTATTAAATTAACTGTCCTTCTTTGATAATCTACTCATGTGCCATATTGATCTCTTTGTTTTAATTCGTCTCCAGGATGACGAAGACACATCCGTAGGCCTCTGGATCGAGTAGCTTGCCTGAGAGATCTGATCAGGCCGAGGAGGAGGTTCATGAGACTGCCCCCAGTGATTCTACTATTCCAGAGACCCAGGCAGTTGCGCAGGGAGGTCTACCACCTCCACCCCAGAGGGTTACGGCCGTTCTTCCAGAGATACTGCCGCCAGCACCACCGGTACCGACGGATACGCATCATATGTTCTTTCTCCTTCAGCAGATGATGGAGACACAGCGGGCCCAGGCAGAGGCGTCGCAGCGCCAGTCGGAGGCATCACACCGACAGATCGAGATGCTGAGGCAGAGTATGGAGAACTCGCATCAGCTTGCCCTAGCAGCAGTAGAGAGAGTGGCACCGGGTACGGTGCAGGGCCCTACTGGCCAGCAGCCGTACCAGCAGCAGTCCAGGCCAGGGACAGTGTTGGACTTCAGGAAGATGAGCTCCAGGGACTTCACAGGCACGGAGGGCATCCTTTACGCAGACGACTGGCTAGAGGATGTAGAGCGGAGCATGGAGCTGGCAGAGCTTCCTAGAGCGCTTTGGGTTTCGGCCGCAGCCAGCCGATTCTTCGACATTGCGCTGATATGGTACCGCACGGATCCTCGTGCGTCGGTGAGAGGGCTGACTTGGGAGAACTTCCGGAGGCTCTTTAAGGAGAAGTTCTTCCCAGACGTGGCTCTTACAGCATTGGAGGGCCAGTTCGTGGGTCTAGTTCAGGAGAACTCGTCGGTGGACGAGTATGCAGCCGAGTTCTTCCGCCTTAGCAGGTTTGCTCCCGGTATGATCCAGGATGAGGGGCAGAAGGCTCGTAAGTTCCGTAGGGGACTTACTCATGCAGTGCGCACCCGTACCTCGGGTCGCCGTGATGCGACGTTCGATCAGATATTGATGGACGCGCAGATCGCAGAGGAGGACTTCGGCCTCAAGCCGAAGAGGAGCGAAGATACTATGGGGGCGAGTTCCAGTGCGGGACCGGCCAAGCGCCCCCACTTTCAGCAGCAGCAGCAGCAGAGGCCGTTCCAGCAGCAGCCTCTGTTACAGATCCAGCAGGCACCGGCGCGTGTCCAGCAGCATCAGGGTCAGGGCCAGAGGCAGACCCAGCAGTGTGCCTTCTGCGGGAAGACGGGGCACAGCAGAGACGTATGCCGGAGGAGGTTAGGCGCTTGCCTATTCTGCGGAGGGACCGACCACCAGCTGAAGGGCTGTCCTGCTCGGGCAGCCAAAGGAGGCCAGGACAGGGTGCAGCCAGCTAGAGGACCAGCGGTTCAGCAGAGGGGTCCTCCACTCCAGACCCAGCAGCAGCGTTTTGTCCAGCACCAGAGGGGAGCACCCGCGGGCAGGGTGTTCGCTTTGGCAGCAAAGGAGGAGACAGAGCCCGTGGGAGATGTTGTTGCAAGTCATGTTCTCCTAGATTCTTTCTCCGCTTTCGCCTTATTTGATTCTGGGGCGACCCATTGTTTTGTGTCTGTTTCTTTTGCTCTGAGACACAATATCATTGCTAAATATATGGGTAGGACTTGCAAGATTATGACCGGGGGAGGTATTATCCTGGTTAATAATATTTGCAAGGGGCGGAGAGTCACTCTGAGAGGCCGGGACTTGAGTGCGTGTCTGCTCGTAATGCCCCTACCGAGGTACGATATGGTACTCGGTATGGATTGGTTGAGCATGCACCATGCTAGCATTGATTGTAGAGGAGGCAGAGTTCTTTTTAGGACGCCGGGTGAGCCAGAGATCGAGTTTGCTCGAGGAGCAGCAGAGCCGGAGGCTGGTTTCTGTGGAGCTTTGTTGGCGGGGCAGGATTTGCCACATCCGTTGATTGCTGAGTTCTCGGATGTCTTTTCCGAGGAGTTGCCGGGGATGCCGCCAGACAGGGACATTGAGTTCTCCATAGACTTGGTGCCGGGCGCCGAGCCCATCTTGCAGCGTGTCTATAGGGTGAACAACAGCGAGTTGATAGAGCTGAAGAAGCAAGTCGACGAGCTGCAGGACAAGGGGTTCATCAGATCCAGTTCTTCGTCCTGGGGAGCGCCAGTCCTGTTCGTGCCGAAGAAGGATGGTACATCCCGCATGTGCATTGATTACCGGGCGCTCAACAACCTCACTATCAAGAATAGGTACCCTTTGCCGAGGATCGACGACTTGTTCGATCAGCTGAGTGGGGCAAAGGTCTTTTCGAAGATAGATTTGAGGTCCGGGTATCACCAGCTGAAGGTGAGGCAGGATGACATTCCCAAGACGGCATTTCGGACTCGGTACGGCCAGTACGAGTTTACAGTGATGCCATTTGGGTTGACCAATGCTCCCGCGGTGTTCATGAACTTGATGAACAAGGTATTCCATCAGTACCTTGACAAGTTCGTGGTGGTCTTCATAGACGATATCTTGATCTATTCGAAGACGCAGGAGGAGCATGAGGAGCACTTGAGAGTTGTGTTAGAGACTCTGAGGAGGGAGCAACTCTACGGGAAGCTTTCGAAGTGTGAGTTCTTCTTAGACCAGGTGGAGTTCCTAGGTCATGTTGTGACCGAGCACGGGATTTCAGTAGACCAGAGGAAGATTTCGGCAGTGGAGTCTTGGTCTACGCCCAGTTCAGTTGCCGAGGTTCGGAGCTTTCTGGGTTTGGCTGGTTATTACCGGAAGTTCGTCCAGGACTTCTCGAGGATTACAGAGCCGATGACTAGACTCACCAGGAAGGACGTGGAGTTCGTCTGGACTGATGAGTGTCAGGCTGCATTCGATGAGCTGAAGAGGAGGTTGACTTCAGCTCCGATCCTGACTTTGCCATCTGGGTCAGGAGGGTTCTCGATCTTCAGCGATGCTTCCGGGAAGGGTTTAGGGTGTGTTCTTCAGCAGCACGGGAAGGTGATTGCCTATGCATCCAGGCAGTTGCGTCCTCATGAGAAGAACTATCCTACTCATGATCTGGAGTTGGCCGCGGTGATATTTGCTTTGAAGTTGTGGAAGCATTACCTGTACGGAGAGCGAGTTGAGATCTTCACAGATCACAAGAGCTTGAAGTACGTGTTCACTCAGAAGGAGTTGAACATGCGACAGAGGCGGTGGTTAGAGCTGATGAAGGACTTCGATATATCCTTGCAGTACCATCCGGGGAAGGCCAACGTAGTTGCAGATGCCTTGAGCAGGTATCCTGTTGCTATGTTCTTGACGACAGATCGTTATTTGTTGGCCGACCTGGATAGTTTGGGTATCGAGGTCATCATTCCGGACATGGAGATCTTGATGTGGGGTTTACAGATTCAGTCTGAGCTGATGGATAAAGTCAGGTCAGCGCAGTATGATGATGTTGCCCTGAGGAGCATCAGG
>JANAVB010041219.1:34691558-34816290 GCA_029216955.1 Iris pallida
TTGATACTCTGGGATGTTGTATATATCTGGACTTGTATTAGACTGTGGACTTATTTTACTCTTCATCTATCATATGTCTTTCCTCTGAGCTATCTACCTTAGTTTTATTCTGTGATTGAGACTGTATTGATATGTCACCTCCATTCGGAGAGTATATACTGTACAGGTACATTTTAACTGTTAGTCGTAGGTATTTACAGACGTTATATACAGTGTTCTACCGCCGATTCTGCGACGTAGGCTGGACGTACCCACGTGCTCGTGCCCCTCATAAGGGTGCGGGTCGTGACAACCATACAACTCAGCATTCAACCCATACATAAAATCCTGAAAGTGGTCTTCATCCCTCATAGCCTGTAGCTTGGCAGCAAGTTCACCACAGGTACAAGTTGGCAATAGAAAATAAGCAGCTTGTTCATCCCACAAAGACTGCAAATTTCCAAAATAGGTTTCCACAGACATCGACGCCGTTTGTTTGCACTCGGCCAAAGCCACCTTAATTTGTTGCTTCCGAGTGCCGTTGCTAACAACAAATCTTTTCGCCAACAAGTTCCACAATGGATAAACCTCCTCAAAGTACGGCAAAGATTTCTTCAGAGACGGATCAATGGTATTAAGAACCCATTGAACCAATAGCGCTTGCACGTATCTCCAATCAAGCAATTTGCTAGCATCATTAACGGGTTTGATTTCAGTACCCTCCAGAAAAGTGATCTTTCGCCTAGAGATCAGGAAGAGACGTATCAACCGAGACCACTCAGCATAGTTTGGTCCACGAAAAACAATAGGAGTAATAATATTTCCTGGTTGATCAGCAGAACTCAGAAAATATGGATCCTTCGGATTAGGATAATTTGGATTATGTGCACTGCCACCGTCAGTCGCGACGGAGTAGCTGGACGCAGCATCATCTGCCATCGCGGATGTCGAGTGTACAAAAATTTTGTACAACGTCGACGAATCGGCCGCTGATGGACGAGGTCGGCAGCGAATCGGCCGCGATCAGGGGTGCCGGATCTGGCGCGTAGGAGCGAGTGGATGTCGGGTGTACAAAAAGTTGTACAACGCCGACGAATCTGCGAAAGAGATAACATATATATATATATATATATATATATATATATATATATATATTTTTTTTTTTTTTTTTTTTTTTTTTTTTTTTTTTTTTTTTTTTTTTTGCTGTGCTTTGAAGTTGCCGAACAAGCCTTTTTTTCCCTTGGAAATTGCCGAACAAGCCTTTTTTTCCCTTTTTTCCCTCAGAAGACTTTGTTGTGCTTTGTTCTAAACAGACTTCGGTGCCTTGGAATCACAGTAGTTGCACAGAAGACTTTGTTGTGCCTTGGAAGTTGCACAGAAGACTTCGGTGCGAAGATGGATCGGTGCGGCGTCGGTGCTGCGGACGTGTCGGGTCGGTGCGGCGTCAGGTCGGTGCGGCGTCGGATCGGACGTGTAGGAGATCGGCGGGTCCGCAGCGGACGTCGGGTCGGTGCGGCGTCGGATCGGCGCTGCGGACGCGTAGGGAATCGGCGGACGCGTTGGATCGGACGCGTCGGGTGCGTCGGGTGCGTCGGACGCGTAGAGATCGGATCGAGGATGGAGAATATGACGGCTAGAATTTTTCTGGAGGCTCTGATACCATGTAGGAAATAATAATGCCTTGTTCTCATTGCTAGGGTTTGTTACAATATATATTGTCTACAGTTGGGCTTATGGGTATGGGCCATATTTACATTATCAATATAATCTAACACATCGATTCAGTCAAATCGATCGTCCTCGTTTGGACGTGATGTCGTACGAGTTTGGAGTTGCACTTGTACAAAGCAAGATGATTCAATATTAAAATAGTTATCTCAATTCAAACATTCGCAATGGAAGAAAGCAAAGTCATATAGAAGATTTACAGAGTATGAGGGGGTGGGTGGGTTTGAAATGGCAAGTAGATTCCCCTTGTTATATTAGAATATCCTGTCGTCCGTAGTAATGACAGCTTAATTACTGAAGTCCTCATTGCTAGTTCAGCAGTATTTAGCTTTAGAAAACACATCCAGTTATTCAGTTAATAATGTTGCTGCTGATTAAATCAACTGGGCTTCTGTGGCATTATACCATCAAGTACCATAATATTTCAGTGTTTGTTATACTATTGGTTGGTGCTTTCTTGTGTTTGATTACTATGAATTATAGACAATTAATTTATTATGCTGTTTTACAACCTGAAGATTTTCTAGAAAGTCCATAAGGAGAAATCTTGCGCATTGCAAGAAAAGATGCTAATACATATATTTCTGCCTGTTGTATTGTTGCTAATATATAAAGCCTAGGCGGCTATATATACAACCCAAAAAAAAAAAAAAAAAAAATATATATATATATATATATATATATATATATATATATATATATATATATATATATATAGTTTAGCCCAAGTGAAACAAATAAATTATTTTATATTTAAAATATTCAATTCATACCTCTATCATGATTCACCCAAAAATAATATGAGAAGCATGACAAGTGATATTCAATACACATAAGTATTAAATAGAGATCTTAGTATATCTGCTCTTCATTTTTTTTTTTTTTTTGATTATTTTTTAAATGTATTAATTAAATGTTTTTATCTTTAATTTCCTTTATAATTAGAGACGTTGGAGATAACCAACAAGTTTGATTAAGGAATAGATGGGTTATTCAACATGTTTGATTAAAGAATAGCTGGGTTCTTGACTAGATGTGATGATCTCCAATATTATTGGCAGATAGAATGTGAGAGCTAAGATAGTTACTAATTGCTCCTCACTAGAGTAGCTTAACTCCAATTTTCCAATAAAATCAACATCATATTCTTGATGAAAAAATCAACTGATATTCTTGATGGATCGAAACCCTTCCCCATGCATCACTTCTTAACTAGATTATTGTGATAATATCTAAGTTATATGCTATTTCCATTTTCAAGTCCTGGAATTCAGTTTTAAACTGCATTATTTGTTGATGATGTATGTTGCATGGACACGGAAAAATGGTGTCCATATCTTTGTCGTGTCCATAGATGTATCCATGTTTGTATTCCGGTATCATAGATAAGTACATACATACATAGCTATTTATAAGTACATACATACATAGCTATTTGAATTTGAAAATGTATGCATCTCATATCCGCAGGGGCGGATCCAGAGGTAGGGTGGGGTGGGCTGGAGCCCATCCCAAAAAAATTTTTTTTTTTTTTTTTTTTTTTGCTTTTTTTATATGGATTAATCTACTTCCAGCCCACCCAAATTTTTGTCAGCCCACCTCAACTATAATTTTTGGATACGCCCCTGTATATCCGTACTGTGTCCTAAATCGTATATGTATTTGTACAACATAGTTGACAATGCAATATACTTCTGGAGCAGAAGACAAATATATGAAGTGTTGTTTACTCCATCAGTATTGCAATCCAGTTGTAAGTAAGGGAGCAGAAATTGAAAGTTCACTACGCAATCAAGTAGCCCAAAAGTAGGTATATTTTGCCATTAACGCCTTACGATTGTTTAATGCTTGTGTATTTACTGTCCAACACTACTATCAACCATAAAGAGAGTTTCCACTTGTTCTATTAGAATATCATGTCGTCCTAGTAATGACAGATTAATTACTGAAGACCTCATTGCTGGTTCAGCAGTATTTAGCTTTAGAAAACACATCCAGTTAATAATGTTGCTGCTGATTAAATCAACAGGGTCTCTGTGGCATTATACCATCAAATATCATAATATTTCAGTGTTTGTTATACTATTGGTTGGTGCTTTCTTGTGTTTGATTAATATGAATTATAGATAATTAATCTCTTATGCTGTTTTACAACCTGAAGAGTTTCTAGAAAGCCCATAAGGAGAAATCTTGCACATTGCAAGAAATGATGCTGATACATGTATTTTTGCCTGTTGTATTGTTCTTTGCAATAGGGGTGAGCATTATTCGGTTTTGGACCGAAAATCGAACCGAACCGAATAAGAGATTATTCGGTTCGGTTCGGTTCGGTTCGGTTTCGTTTTCGTTTTGAAAATACTAAAAAAAATTATTCGATTTTGGTTTTGGGTTTCGGTTTCGGTCGAAAACCGAATAAATTATATATATATATATATATATATATATATATATATATATATATATATATATATAAAAGCATGCTTATTCCAAAAAAATAATAATAAAAAAGCGTAAATAAACAGAAAAATTGAATAAACCGAAAAACTGAACCGATTTAATTTGGTTCAATTTTCGGTTATGTCGGTCCGGTCAAATGTAAAAGATGTGGATCCTGAACTTTTATCCCTTCATCGATCAAATGTCTTTTCGAAAGAAATAACACTACCTCAAAAGGTAAGGTGTGCCCTCCACATCCTGTTTCTTTATCCATATCTACATTAAGCGGCAAGCCTAGGAGAACAGTAACTTAAGTTGGAAGGTGACTCTTTTACAGGTTATTTCTGCAGTTAATGCCGGCAATTTATAGAGCTCAGAGAGAGACCTTCCTAGCTAGGAGCGTCCAAGTGCCACCAGACTCCCATTGGGAGGAGTCAAGATGTATATAGCTTTATCCGCAATTGTAGAGCTTAAAATGCTTCCTGGTTATGGCAGGAAATTTGGAGTTTGGGCTGAGTTCCTTCATGTAACAGTGTAACTGGATTACTATCAATTATATGATCATGACAGCCAACAATAGCTGGTCACCTTTACTTTAAACATATTCATATCAATTTATTTTTTCCTTTCTTGAGAAGTTGCGAGTGGGCATAGCCGCATGTTCTGGAAAGAATAAAAGTTCTTCAAAAGTAGTATCAAAGCAAACAACTTAAGAGTATCATTGATCATTTTCTATTAACCTGGATAAAGTACCTGCTCTTAGGGCGTTATCATTTTAATAGAAGTTATGTTATTTATCTAGCTAGAGTTGAGCGCGACACGGATAGATTTATATTTTGCACATTCTTTTCGTATGAACGCCGAATGCAGTTGGGCGCAAAAAGCTCTTGTTCTAGCTGGTCTGATAGGATAGGAATATGCAGTGCTTGGGATTATCGTTCCCTTCGCTCTTTGGCTTAATGTGTCGTAGAGATTAATGCAATTTCCTGTAGAAAATTTTATCACTTTAGCACTTAGCGTAGATTCTTTGAGGCATGTGCTTCTTTGTTTCATGAACTTAAACTACATAACCAAAAGGTAGGTCTATCTACTTACTTACTGGCCGTCTAGGTTTTAAGGCATAGTCCTCTCACGCTTTAACATTAAAAAAATTGTCAAATCCTTTGGAGCTTTCTGAAGCTTCATTGCTGAACACATTCTGATCGAAGAAGGTTCGGATGATGATCATGATGCAGTGTTGTGTCTTTTGCTTGGATTGTCACCTTCTCCTTAGGATGAGTGTCTCACTAACTACAAATGGAAGTCCTCTGCTTTCTATCAAAATATTTCATTGCATGGAGCAACTAGTATTGTTGTCTTTTTAGCAATACCAGCAACTGCCACAAGCCAGGCTTGGAAAAATTGAGATTCTAATGCCAGCAAGGAGAATTTGAAGGTGCGATAATTACACTTTTTCTGCTGCCAATGTCTCTGAAGGGAGATGCTAAAGTTGATTTTCTTTTCTTTTGTTAATTAAAAGAATGTAAGGTATAAGCCTCTGGTACTTGGGCCTCGATTTGGTTCACGGATTTAATGAACAAAAAAAGGAAAGTTGTTTCTTTTCTTTGTTTGGTAGCCATAAACTTGAGAATCAAATTCCTGACAAAAGGAGAAATTGGTGGAAATATGATTCCACTCAAGACCCATGGAATTGATTTTCTTTCTCCTTTTCCAACATTTATTACAAAAGTTATGACAAAAGTAACCATGTGTCATTACTTATTTTACCATTAATGTTATTTTTTATAATATTATTTTTATTTTAAAAGGTAAGAATATTATTGGAACATTGTTATATTTTGCTTTCATTTTCTAGGTATTTTTCTTGTTTTACCAAACAACGGAAAGGAAATGTGACAGAAATCCTACTTTTCTATTTCCATGGAAAATACAAGAGAATTCATTTCCTTTCCGTGAACCAAACGAGGCCTTATGTTAATGGTATTGTCAGTGCCGGACTTTAGATTTTGAGACCCTGAGGCAAACTATAAAAATGGTGCCCTCAAAGCCTAATGTTCATATATATTTTTTCATGGATGATGATACACTAGTATTATCAACACAAAACTTAGAAAATAAAATAATAAATTTAATACAATATAATATCCAAATTAATATGTCATAATAAATTTCTAATGAAACTGAAGATGTTCCAAACCAAAAATAAAATTAATATACTAGACAAATAAATAAATAAAAATCTAACAATTTTTGGGATAGTTCATTGATAATAATAAAAAGGAAAATAAAAAATTGTAACTTATTCTCTTGTTTAGTTACCTCCCAGAGGACCAAAAAATACACATAAAAAAGAGATTGGCAACAACGAAATGGTAGAGGAGATTTAGAACATCAGACTGTTAGAGCAAAGGAATGAAAAATAATTTTGACACGACTGTACCAATTTTTTTTTCTTTATTCTGACTAACCGACTTGTCTTTTGGTATTTTAGCATATGACGTTTAGACGGGGTCAGCCCTGTCCCAGGCAGCCAGGACGATGGCCCAGGCCCAAAGAGTATGAGGCTCCAAAATATATATATATATATATATATATATATATATATATATATATATATATATATATATATATATATATATATAATCTTGTATATATATTTCAAATATATATATATATATATATATATATATATATATATATATATATATATATATATATATATATATATATATATATAATCTTGTATTTGAAATAGAACTAGTATGTACCATGGTGGTTGTTATGCTAGACTTGCACATTAGAAGTCCTATGTTCAATTCTTGGTTGTAACATTTTTTTAAATTTACTTTTATTTCAGTTTTAAATTTTTTTTTTACATTATACATGGGTCTCATTTTGAAATTTTGTCTCGGGCCCATGAACTCAGGGTCGACCTTACGTTTAGATATCCTATAAAAGGATTATACTATGACTAAAATGATTAGAATGAATTTGATGGACCTTTATTTAAAATTGGACTTACATACATTAAATAGTATATATATAAAAAATTGGTGCCCTCTAAAATTTTGGGCCTGAGGCGCCCGCCTCATGTGCCTCATATAAAGTCCGGCCATGGGTATTGTGAGCATTACTTTTGACCTGCTGCCAGTTGCTAATGATATAAACAAGAGTCTTCCAACTACTTATATCTGATTGCTTTGGAATATCTCTTAGGGGCTGTTTGGATAGATGTAACTCTTTGAAAGTGTGAAAGTGACACTTACATCATGATAAGTTACAGTGCACTTGCAGCAAGTGGCACTTTCCAAAATATGTTTGGATGTAGTACTTTTTGTCTCCTGCAAGTGGAAGAAAAAATAAATTTGGTGTTTGGATGGTACGTAGTTGAAAGTGAAGAGAAAAGGAGTTCGGTTGTTTCGATGGTGGTTGAGAGTGGAAGTTGGGGTTGGATGGTAAACCTAGGTATGCTTACCTCCAATTTATTTAAACCTAAATATTTCTCATTTAAATCTAAATATTATAATATAAATTAGTACAAATTACTACTATTAATAAATAATATTGTAACTATTATTGTTATTGTTATTAGAAACATCCATTTTTTTCTATAGACTTCTCGGAAAACCCACCCCCAACTATTTCTTCCTATAGAATTCTCTCTCCCCCACTGCTTAGCACCCACCCAACCATTTCTTCCTATAGAATTCTCTAGAGAATTCTCTCCATCTCCTCACAAACACTCCTCCGGGACCCCCCCCCCCCCCCCCCCCCCCCCCCCCCCCACCCAAATTCTCTCCATCTCCTTCAAACTCTCTCTACTCTACCCCCGGAGACTGACCTAGCCCGCACGCGGTAGCATGGTCCGGTGGTCCCTCCGCACGCGGTGGCGATGGTCCGGTGGTCCCTCCGCACGCGGTGGCGGTGGTCCGGTGGTGACCCATGGAGGTGACTGCAACAACACAATTTTTTTTCCTCTTTCCTGAGTTTCCTCCAGAGTTTCTTCAGTTTTGGGATGGAGGTGAAAGTGAAGAGAAAATTGGGGGACAGGAACTGCACATGGTCAATTCAGAAAAAAAAAAAAAAAAAAAAAAAAGGTGAAGTTTTAATGGTGCAACCAAACATCCGAACTCAGAGAAGTTCAGACCACTTTCAAAAAATCACCCAAATCCGGATCACTTTCATTAATCTAAACAGCCCCTTAATGCTAAATTGAGTCTATTAGCATATTTTATTTTATTTTCCGCAACGTAACTGAATCATGTCGGAAGTAGGGGTACATTGCATATTTATTCTAGACACCAAAATCTGATCACACTTTTGTTGACCATATGAAGTCACAGCCAATGTGTTAATAATATTAGTGCGATGATCCCACACATGATCAACATATAAGCTAACACATCATGTTTTCAGCAAAAAATGATCAGATTTTGGTGTCCCTCTAGCATTGTCTTTTCAAATATTATTTATAAGGGCACATCAAAAGTTGATCAGGACTAACCAGGATTGGAACTATCCCAAGTTTGAGGAAAAATTATTCAGGACATCTTATTTTCTTACTCATTGGGCTGTCTCAACCCCACACCCTCCCAAACCCAAATTTTGAGCTTCATTTCAAAATTTCACTCTCTCTTCCAAAACCCTAACTTTCTACTTCTTCTTCTTCTTTTCCATTTCCCACTCCTCAAGCTATACATGTTCTTCTTTATCTTCTTCTCCATCATTTTTTCACTCTAAACCTTAGTTTTCTTCTCCATCATTTCCATCAAAATCCTAGTTTCCTTCTCCACAATTTCCATTCTCATCATTTTCATTCCTCACACAGAATACATGAAAATAAACCCTAACATGTTTATTTCATTCTTTCTCACAAAAAATGCTGAAAATAAACCCTAAAATGTATATTTCACTCTATTATCAATATGGAAATAAACCCTAACATACGTTTTTTCATTCGGCCATTTCAATTTTAGGACTGCCACAATTCCTGGCAGTCCTCTGAATACTTCTAGGAATACCAAAAATTGTGACAGTCCTGTTGTACAGCAAGTCCCTTTCAGGACTGCCACAATTCCTTGCAATCCGCGATACTTCTAGGACGCCAGAAATTGTGACATTCCTGATATAGACTTGCTGTATAGCAAATTCATTTCTTCTAGAATTAAGGTTTCATTCATAATTTCTTATACAACTAGGGTTTCATCTATAATCTCTTCAATTAATGAAGAAAAAATTGATTAATAGATTTGATAGATTTGATAACCAATTTCTTCTACAACTAGGATTTCATCCATAATCTAGTGTTTGGAGAAACAAATATGAAAAATTAGAAGAGAGCAAAAAAAAAAAAAAAAAAAAAACTATGATTTGGAGAAAGAGATGTTCTTTTTGTTTTTCTTTCTTGTTCTACTTATTGTGAGACTTATATAAGTACATTTGGGCTAACATGTGACAAACTGGCTAGCCCTGATCAACTTTTGATGTGCCCTTATAAATAATATTTTCAAATGTGTCCCAAACTTTTCCTGTAGAGAAAAAAAATTGATGTTTAGGTCTAACCATAGAAATATGTTCCAGTTTCGCTACGCTGTGCAGTAGGTAACCTGCACATCACAACTAACCAGGGATCACAATCCTAAAGTTCTACGCCTTTCTGAAAGAAACCAATTTCATGTATTCTAAACCTCAATTATGAAGTGGCGTAAGATGATAATATAGATAAAGTACCCATCTTAGAGGTACCTACTCTGATAAGATGTATACATCCTTGCTTTTATAAAGCTCATAAGCATACATCTTTGCTTTTAGAAAGCTCCTCACTGACAGCCATATGGTAGAGGATGTAACCAAGTATTAATTAGAAATAGTTGGTTTGCTTCTACAAGCATCTGAGAAGGATTAGTCCAAAGTGAATCAGAAACAAAGACGCCGAACAACTCTATACCTTAAACTTCTCAAGAAGAACATTCAAAACTCCAACTATCATATATTAACACCAGGCTATGTTTCACGGACAAAAAAAAATCAGTATCGTGTCCATAGACTCCATACCCATGTAATATATCTATCAGGAAATGATCTTGATCTGTATGTGTCCTCTCAGTCGTGCCCGTCCTGGTACAACATAGAGATCAGATACAAGAAGGAAAAAAAAACAAGAAATAACTATCTTCCTGGAGTTGTAACATCTTCAAAACCTGATTAATTTAAACCCAGTATCTTTGGTCTTGAAATTAAAAAGCCACCCAAAGAAATTTTACTTAAAAACTGCTATAACCAGAACAATGTCACCAATCTTTGGCTGATGCCTATACCCACAAATATATCACATTACGTTTCAGATGAGACCAATGTTGAAAGTGAACCAAAGATCAACAAGTAGTAACAAGGAATATGCACAAATCACATTACGTTTTAACTGAATAACTTTGTTTACATTATTCATTCATGTTTTCGAATTGCATACAGGAACCATTCCTTGAAACATACCTACAAGCACGAGAGTTCGAAGCTGAGCGACTTCAAATGCTGAATCTTCTTCTGGGACAACAATCCGTAGTGTTTCATGAAAGTAGATTTGTGGATCAAAGATGTGGAGTGACTCCTCTACCTTGTTCAAGGGGGTTTCAAATCTTTAGCCAGCATCAGATTTTCTCAATCTTTTCTGCCTTCACCATTGGGTTCTCTTTGGCTATAGCCTCTCTGCCAGCAGTCTTGTAGTCAAACGAACACTCGTGGGTCTCGGAGTACCGGTGAGATGGGCAATACGTGCCCCCACACCGGCACTTAAATCCAGTCAGCCCTACCTTCTTGCGACAGAGCACGCACCGATTCACCAATGGTTTGCTGCACATCTCCTGTTGTTTCTTTGCAGCAGTTGCAACATCGGTTTCATCCAGCTTCTCCGCTTCTTCCTTGATGGGTTCAATTATGGCCGGAGAGGAAGCATTAGAAGGAAACTTTTCTGCTACCGTAACGACAGGGCCTGCCTCTAGCTGCTGCTTCATGGCAAGGTCTCTGTAGCATTTCGAGCAAAAATTATTGGTAATTGCGCTCCCAAAGAAACCGCAGTTATTGGCGCAAAGAACTGGTCCGTCGCGCTTCTGGCATTCTGTCTCGTTGATGTCATTCTTCCAGTTGTCCTCTGCCATCACTTTGCAAATTACTGTTCAAGATGTCCAACGAAAGGTGTGAGGCTCAGGAACTAATTTTCCTCGGACATAGAAACTGAATATCTTAAAATCCAAGCCTTCTCCGTCAAAATGGGGAGTCGATTATGGAGCATAAGAAAGCTCACTAAAAGAATTGAATGTTTTATGTCCGTCCATTGACACGACGAACAACACTACTCGGGGTAACTATAGACATGAGAGAGTCACATCGTAAAACCTAGACGGTCGATTGGCAAGTAGGTAGACCAATCTTTTTGCAGGTATATAGATCTACCTTTCGGCTGTACAATTTAAGCTCGTGAAACCAAGGAGCAATAAGACTAGACTCGATACTGATATCATATATTCAAATATTCACAAAACTTGAGGAAATAATATGATTTAGAACAATTTCTTAATTCCCATCAAATAAAGATACAAAACTATGTAAATAAAGAAGTCCTTATGTCAATCATGATAATCATATAAAACAAACCAAATTATTGGACATATCAAGATTTTCTGGGCAACGATTAAAGGTGAATATATATATATATACACCATCGTACTAGAGCGATCCGAGAAGAATGATTAGGGTCATATTCGATCCCTTCTACAATGCCAATAGACGAAGTCCTTCGTATCAGGTCAATTTTTCGCTGCAATCGCTTCGATCCACCCCCTCGGTGAAAAACAGTAATACGTCCGGAGGAATTCCTCCCCGCGGACTTCCCCGCACTCAAAGTGAATTGTCTAAGTGCTCCCTCCTTGATTTTCTTTCTCATTCTCTCTCTCTCTCTCTCGTCATCATTCGATCTTCAAAGAAGGCTCTACTTCAATGAAAGCTCCTCCTACTCCTTATCCTTATCCTCAAAGATCGTCGTTGGTCCTTTATCATATATATAATTTCATCATGGTATCCATTAATCATGCTAAGAATAATGATATAACCTCAAAATTGGTTGTTCTAAGCCATATGTTCAGAAGGGGGAAAAAAGGCCCAATTTTGTAACGATAGAATAAAAAATTAATCTGCAATCAAATTAAGACCTATTTTTTTTACAATCATCAGGTTTATAAAGCTACAAACTTTCAGATCTATGACCATCAAATCGATATATAACCAAAACAATTTCATCCATATATAACCAAAACAATTACCACAAGGAGATCAATTTGTTACAAAATCAGACATTTTCATACATAATCCCAAAAAACCCTCTCCCAATTCCAACATATCAAAATAAAAAGCAATCATTTTTATCAATGGATACGCAAGTCATCAAAACTGTACTGAAAAAAAAAATCATTTTTTATCAATATATACAATTCAACAAAATTAGAAAAATAACAGATCGATCAAGGACTGACCTTTGAATCTTCGTGCGACCGACCGATCGATCGTCCACGGAGAGGAGAGAAGGGAAAGGGGGCGAAATTAGGATTAGAGTTGTGAGGGATTGGGAATTTCTTAAATACAAAGTAAGCAACTTTAATGGAGAATTAAAGAATAAATTTATTAAAAAAAAATTGGGGATTGATTGGGACGGAATTGGTTTCGACCAATTCAACACCCTCTTTGCGGACCTTAGGGGGGGAGTCGGCATCTGCCCGTGCTGCCCGGGACGCTCGGGAAGCTGCCCCAACACCTGTCATGATTGGTAGGCGGAAGCTGACTAGGAGAGGATATTATGGTGACATTTGCTAGCTCACACCTACACCTACTTTTGTGACCAATAATAAGGACCTTCCATCCTTTTTATCACTATAAAATATTTTATTTTATCTTTTATGGTTAAAACAAATATTTCAAGGTACTATCGGAAGTCGGAGAGAAAGCAGCAAAGTCATAAAGTGCCAAGCTAGCCGACAGCACTACTACTACCAAAGTTAATCATTAGTAACATCCCGTCCCAATTCAGCTTATCCACCACTACCTTCATCACCGGCACCAGGAGAGACGGTAGTTTCATAGGTTTTATTTGCTATTTGTTTATTTATTCATTTGCAATTTTTAATGTTTTAGGATTTTATCATCATAAGTAGACTAGTAAATTAGGAATAATCAACATTAGGAACCAGTTTTCAAGTAATAATTATTATTAGTATTGTTGTTGATACAATCAACTTAGCCACAAAATATATATACATAAAAAAAATTAAGCCAAGGAGCTCTAACCCAGGTGGTTAGAGGGAGGCATTTTCCACCAATAGTTTAGTTCGAGCAATGGGGAGGCACTTTAATTTTCTTATTGGGGGAATTAAAGTAGGATTTAGTTTTCTTATTGGGAAAATTAAAGTTGAGGGCTTTGCAGGGCGGTGCAGTCTGGCGCAATGTGGTGTGGTGACGAGATGCGCCTAATCAAAGTTGTGGCATAACCTTTATCTTTTCGTACATGTTGTCACTCCACATTTTCGATATTTGAATTTTTACAAGTATCTTGATATGTATATTGTATTGATGTATTTTTTTCTATCATGATTTTCTTCCACTTTTGGGATGAAAACATGATTCGGCCCAGCCTACGTCAC
Source organism: Iris pallida (assembly GCA_029216955.1). Classification (NCBI taxonomy): domain Eukaryota; kingdom Viridiplantae; phylum Streptophyta; class Magnoliopsida; order Asparagales; family Iridaceae; genus Iris; species Iris pallida. Next base: position 34,705,388 of record JANAVB010041219.1, read on the forward strand.
ATTATGGATATTATAGACGGTAGTACGTTGTTTATATCTCCAATAATATATATCATACCCAATATAATAACAGTTGATACTAACTCATTAACAAAATATAACTAATACATGAAGATAAAGATAACAAGAAAATAAATAACTAAGAGTCCTATAATTAGTTAATGACCCATATGATTCCAAAAGAAAAATCATATGTACAAAAATCAACAAATAAATCCAACATGGAATGTCATCGGGAACAAACTAGTATTCTATAGCTGTCAACGATTATAATCGGGAACAACCCAGCATTCAATATCGGTAACAACAATGAACGAATAAATCTATAGTGCGTAGGATATATACAAGTCATCATCAATAGCTGTCAATGTACATCCAGTATTCTAACTGGCAGTCGAGACGACCGCTTAGGTGTTAGGTAGTCGCTCTCCGTACTACTTTTGTTGTTGGCATTGGAATAAGCAGCCAGTAGAGGGTTGACGACGTATGTGGAGATGATGCGACGCCTAGGCAAAGCAATACCTTATTAGATATTTTTGACAAAATAATTTTGCAAATATTATAGACTTATGGTTCCCTTATATAATATTGAAACTCTATAAATCTTTGTTCTCCAACTCAGTTATGCATAAAAACACCCTCAAAATATACATATTAAGAAGAAAAAACAGTGAAAAAATAGTCAAGTTGTCCAAAACATATCAACCGTCTAGACGATGTCTAGGTGGTAGGCAGACCCTCTCCGTCGTGCACCCTACTTCCGCCGTTTAGAACCTTGTATATTTTCAGTCATGGTTGAGCAAAGTACACATAATTTTAAAATACACGATACAGTATAATACTAACATGAAAGACTAAAAACTAAAAGACAAGTACAATAATAACAAGTACGATATAATGAAAATAAGTAGAGTATACTAACAAGAAGGTTCTCTAAATATAATAACGATAACTAGGATTATGTAACATGAACTAAGAATAGTCTATGTACATGCATTTAGAAAAGAAAAAAAAAACTTTCGGTATGTGATCGGCTAAGGATCAAATATGGAACATCGATACACGGATGCATGACGGTTATCTTTCAAGTAAAACGGTAAGACAAGTCGATGCATGAAGGACATGACTGTTATCTTCGTGATTCGACGAGCAATGATTATGTTGACCCCTTCCTACTTGAGTATTCTTCCACGCTTTAGAGTCAAGTATAACGAGTAACGAATAACAATAAAGAACTAAAATCAGATAAAATATCTTTCATGTACAAGTTAACAAAAATAGTAGAATGGAACATACATGAAAGCATGTAAAATAAGGTCTCGTTTGGTTTGCAAAATCATTATGTTGGAAAAAAAGTGATTATTTTTCCATGTTTAGGTGTCAAAGGAATTGAGGAGGAAAGGCAAGTGATTCCCAATGAAAGAAAAATTAGAAAAAAAAGTTATTTCATCCATCCAAACAAGGAATCACTTTTTCACATTAAAATATTCACTTTCTTTTACAAAATTTTTGGCATTTTCAAATATCGAAAAAAAAATCAATATGAATTATAATTTTCTAAAGTAAAAAAAAATGTCAAAGAATTGATTTTCTTTCATTTCCATTCCGCTAACCAAACGAGGCCTACGGATGTATTTGCCTGATTCATCAGAAGGATTGGTTTTGACGGTTGAATGGTACCCGCGTGACAATTTGGGACCAACCAGCATGACAAACACACAAAACAATCAATTAGATCATTATCTAAAGTCTTAAGTTTGTTACTAAAGGTTTAAAACCTACGACACGAAAATCAGTGCACCAAAATATTCAAAATTTATTGTCTTAAAAACCTAAGTCAAATATGTTCTTCTTATGTATTTTGACGCTACGAACACGCAAATATCCTCAAAATCAAATTTCGAAGTTGTATGTACAAGAGATTTTTTTTTTTTTTTGTACAAGATATAGTCGTTTTAGTCAAAACCACGTTGTCTACTCCTATTTGTTTTGTTGACTTCTAATCATTTGAATAACTATCAGACAAATTCCAAAAATTCTAAGATTTTATGGACTTGGAAATCATACTATTATAACTCTAGAAAAAATTATATTTGATTTAATCAAATTACAATTTTTTGATTTATAATTAATCTTTATTTTTGTTTTGAACCAGTGCTGCAAATAAGTTTATAATAATTAAATATAACTCCTAAATTGTGAAATTTGGGTTCCAAGTTCCTAACATACATATTTTATAGTAAAATTTTATAGCAAAACTATACTTCATGGTTTAGACATATGCTACCTACAATTTGATCAAAAATATGATTCGGAATCAATAGTTAACTAAGCTAATAATTGATTTTTAAACCATCAAAATTTAATGTCCAATTTTGGTATCAGATCAGATTTTTTTTTTTATTTTTTTTTTTCTCTTCTTCCCTTTCATTCATTGTAATTTTTTTCTCGTCCTCTCTTTCATTCAATATACTACAATAACAAACAATCTCAAATAAATTTCAAAATTAATTTTGGGTCTCCATATACATAATTAGTATTTTGGTCTCAAAAGTGTCACACACAAAAATTAGTGACACTTTTGGTACACTTTTGATGACACTTTGAGACATTAGTGACACTTTTGAGACATTAGTGGCACTTTTGAGACCCAAATACTAATTATGTATAATATGGAGACCCAAACACTAATTTCGAAACTTATTTGAGACCCAAAGTCTAAATTCTTTTACTTGGAACAACATAAGTTTGAACTCGAGTGACCCTTCGGGTTACTGAGGAGAGGCATAAGATCCTGACTGGTGGTTGAAGATTAGTGAATCGAACCACAAAGACGTATTATTCTTTCTATTTATATAAAATGATGGAAGTTGAAAGCAGTGGATCCAAAAGACATACAACATACATAAAATTCAGTGTGTAATGTCGGACATAGAACAAAAAGGGTTTGAACGTTCTAATTACATTATTCACTTGATAGATTAATAAATAACTCAACACCATTTACATAAAACTAAATAACACTAGTTACACAGACACATACTACATGGAACAATTGTTGCATCAAATTTTTGTTTCGTGTCACGCCCCAGAACCAGAATACTGGAGAGCGGGGGCAGACACAGCCAGCTACGTATATTGAAATAGAATACATCTCAACTATACGGTCACGGCTGTCTAGATATGAGGGTTTACTACAAGCCAGCAGTCTCTTAAGGTCAAGCCTATTGTCTCAATCTCAAGCAATTAACAGAGTTACAAGATGTTAGAGCATCAAATATATATATATAAGGCGTCCCAAATATTACATATTGGATGATCATGAAGCTAGTCGTACAAAATGATGGGACTAGCAAGAGTTCAGTCATACATGATCAACCCTAGGATTTGTTAATCATGTTTACAGCCCGTAGGCAGACAGTAAGTAAATGTGCATTGAGCTAACAGGTGCTCGTCGGCTAAACGCCTCAAAAGAATAAATTTACATATAAGTGGGTGAAACAAAAAGGAAAACCCACTCTTGGCCCGGGTTCCGTCTAGTTGTCACCATTGGGCTGGAAGCTTGGTAGATCCTCGGGAGCTGCTCCGAAATCTGGCCACACAAAACCAGCTGGGTCAAACCCCAGAAAGAGCAAGTGCCACAAAGGAGGCCACAAATAAGGACAAAAGCCAGCATATTAGAACATAAAGAATAAAAGTACAAGTAATAAAAGTACACAGGGCGATAAACGACTAGGGACGTGGAACCATTCCGGGAGCCAGGTTACAATCCTTAAACCAAACAAGGACCGGGATTGTACCCCTTCGCCTGAATAGCTCACTGTCCCTACCCATTTATCGTTAAGAATAGCAAAACAAACATGCTCAGGAGATAGCAGGTACTGGAGCTAGACAAGACTTAGACAAGGCTGGACACCATCCATTCACAATCGGCCAAGCAAGTACTACGGCTTACTACTTTAACTAACTAGGGTTATCACAAGCCTAATTACTAACAAGATGCAAGTGACAAACTCCCAGTCCCAAGCCCTGCAGACCATCCAGTTATCCTTCCGCGGGTTGAGAGTTATAGGTGGGTACATCGCCCAGGAAACGATATACCCTTAGGTGACTTAGAGGGTGCAACACATGACAGTGTGCTGGAAATGTGCTCTACTCGTCGGCAAGCTACAAGTCCATTAAAGCGCCCAGATAACGAGATTGCCTGTGACTGGGAATTCTCCATGTTCTAGTTTGATCTAATAATCAGCCTAATCCAATTTAGCGCGAGTTCCTGGCCGTGGTACCCAGGAAGTCACGTCCTAGACATGATGCAAGACAAGACAAGTGAATTGTGCAAACAAGCAAGCAGGAACACCCACGGTGCCAAGGCAAGTCAAGTCAAGTTATCAAGTCAAGTCAAGTCAGGAGTGCGCCGCCACGGGCCACTATCAAGTTATCAGGATAAACCATGTCAGGGTACTTGTCAGGAGTGCGCCACGACGGGCCACTATCAAGTCAGGTTGGTCATGTCAGGAGTGCACCACTACGGGTCACTGTCGTGCTATGCTAGTTCCTTGTCATACCAGGCCATGTACAATAGTCATTCCAAACATATTAAGCAAAATCAAGTTCATGCCAAAAGGCGTAAGGATATAAAATGGGCGTAAAATACCTAATAAAATACTAATATAAAATAGGACTATAGAAGAGCCAAGATCAAGAAATAACAAATTCATCGTAGACAAGTAGGTTGTGCAGGGTATATACTGCGCAGGGTGCCAAGTGCGCAGGGTGAGCTGCGCAGGGTACCAAGTGCGCAGGGTGAGCTGCGCAGGGTACCAACTGCGCAGGGTGCCAAGTGCGCAGGGGCAGATGGCGCACAGATGGATTGCGCAGAAGGTAGACTGCGCAGGAGTGAACTGCGCAGGAGTTGGTTGCGCAGAGATGGATTGCGCAATGGTTGATTGCGCAGGGGTTACTTTGCGCATGGCTGGCTTGCGCATGGCTGGCCTGCGCCAGCGCAATCCAGCGCAGCGCAAAGCACTGGCCAAGGATCTTGCGCAAATGGCCATGCGCTAAAGAGCACAGGTCAGGGTGCGCAAATGGCCTTGCACTAAAGAGCGCAGGCCAGGAAATAGTGCGCAATCGGCCAGATGCTAAAAAGCAGTGGCCGAGAGCTCCACCATGGCTGAACTCTCCAGAACACCAAGTACACCAAGTTCAAATCTTCACAACTTAGCCAAATCAAAACCAAATTTAGATTTTCAAAGTTCTAACTTGAGTAAAATTGAATTCTCTTCCACATGGAAGCATTAAAACAAGCTAAAATCAAAGTTTAATAGATCAAAACCAAGGAATTCCGAAAATAACTAAAACTTAGATCTAGAACAATGGAGACTCCAAATCACAAAATTCCAAGTTCTAATGTTGTTCTCCATGTCCTAATCTAACTAATGAACAAATAAAAGGTGGTGCTTATTTAATGGCAAGATGCACTTGCCTATAGGTGTGGGTGGAGGAAGAAGAAGAAGAAGAAATTAATGAAGAAATTATAGAGGAGAGAGAAGTAGGTGGGTTATAATGAGGGTGTTGTGGTGGAATGGGGGTGGAGTGTAGGCTTATGGTGTTCCATGCATGTTGAACCAAACCAAACCAAACCAAACATTCTCCACAAAATAAAACCAAGCTATGGTTAAAACCTGCTTACAAGAATCAAAAGACCACATGTCCAGGAAAATAAAAATACGTGCCAAAATCAAATACGAGCATAATACGAAATACGAAAAATGAGGGTGACAACTCTACCCACCTTCAAAGAATTCCGTCCTCGGAATTTAATCAAGGAGCTAGAGATTGCCACGACAAGCCATACTAAGCACAGACAAGCTACACTAAGCAATTCAATCATACAATCATACAATACAAGCAAGGAAGGGAAAGCGTAAGGCATAAGAAAGACATTATACCTCACGAGTCAAACAGGTAGGGATATCGCGATCGGATGTCGTCCTCACGCTCCCACGTTGACTCACCTAGAGAGTGATGACCCCAAGCAACACGGACTAATTTAATAGTCTTGTTCTTGAGTATCTTTTCCCTCCGGTCCAAAATAGACACGGGCCTCTCCTCATACGAAAGGTTGTACCAACAACCAATTCCGAATGATCTAGGATATGGCTCGGGTCCGGGATGTACCGTCTTAATTGGGACACATGGAATACATCATGTACCTCACTTAACGATGGTGGAAGAGCGAGACGATAGGACACATCGCCTACTCGCTCCAGAATATCGAACGGCCCTATATACCTAGGACTAAGCTTTCCCCGTACGCCAAAACGAATGACGCCGCGGGTAGGCGAGATCCTAAGAAATACATGGTCGCCGACGGCAAATTCTAAGGGACGCCGATGAGCATCGGCCCAATGGCGCTGGCGATCCTGAGCAACTCGGAGGTGATCTCTGACTTTCCTGACCACTTCAACCGTCTGAGAAATCAGTTCTGGACCGAGCATCTGCCTCTCTCCAACATCATCCCATGCTAACGGAGATCTGCACTTCCTGCCATACAGAGCCTCGAAGGGTGCCATCTGGATACTGGCCTGGAAACTATTGTTGTACGAGAATTCCACCAGGTGCAGGTGATCCTCCCACGAACCACCGAAGTCAAGGGTACATGACCGCAACATATCTTCGAGAGTTTGTATAGTACGCTCTGACTGTCCATCTGTCTGCGGGTGATACGCTGAGCTGAACTTGAGACGAGTCCCCAAACTTTGATGAAGACTGCGCCAGAAGTGCGATGTGAATCTCGTATCCCTGTCTGATACTATGCTGACTGGCACTCCGTGAAGTCTGACAATCTGCCTGAGATACATCTCTGCTAGCTGTGCCGTTGACTGTCCAACTCTAAACGGAAGAAAGTGTGCCACCTTGGTAAGCCTGTCCACAATGACCCAAATAGCATCTCTGTCTGCCGGAGATCTGGGTAACCCAGTCACGAAATCCATGGTAATGTGTTCCCATTTCCATTCTGGGATCGGTAAAGGTTGAAGAAGTCCAGCTGGCCTCTGATGTTCAGCCTTGACTTGTTGGCAAACCAAACATCGAGAGACATACCGGGCTATCTCCCTCTTCATACCATTCCACCAAAAGTGTTGACGAATATCTCTGTACATCTTCGTGCTGCCTGGGTGAATGGAGTACTGCGAACTGTGAGCCTCCGCCATGACTTCCTGTCTGATATCTCCACTGGGTACACAAAGACGCGTGCCGTGTCGAAGTGTACCATCCTCATGAATACATAACTCTGGCCTTCTTCCTGCCTCGCACTCTACTTTGAGCCGCTGAATCTTGGAATCTGTTAACTGTGCTGTCCGGATCCTCTCAACTATGGTGGACTGAATTTGTAGGCTGGCCATCAAGGCCACATTGGAAGGAAGAACCACTTCGATTCCCATCTTCTGAAGGTCTGCCAATAGCTCTGGTTGTGCTGTCAAGAAATAAACTCCGGCTCTCCGGCTCAAAGCATCTGCTACAACATTGGCCTTCCCTGGATGATACTGCAAATCCACATCGTAGTCCACAAGTAGCTCGAGCCATCTTCTCTGCCGCATATTAAGATCCTTCTGGGTGAAAACATACTTCAGGCTCTTATGGTCAGTAAATATCTCCACTCTGTCTCCGTACAAGTAGTGCCTCCACAACTTAAGTGCAAACACTACTGCTGCTAGCTCCAAGTCGTGGGTCGGGTAATTTTTCTCATGATCACGGAGTTGACGTGACGCATAAGCAATTACCTTCCCATGCTGCATCAAAACACATCCCAATCCTCTGCCTGAAGCGTCGCAATAAACTGTGAATCCTCCGGTCCCATCTGGAAGTGTAAGAATGGGAGCCGTTATCAAACCTCGCTTCAACTTCTCAAATGATTCCTGACATTCTGCTGTCCAAACGAACGGCACATCCTTGCGGGTCAACTGGGTCATCGGCGCTGAAATCCTTGTAAAATCAGAGACGAACCGCCGGTAATAGCCGGCCAATCCAAGGAAGCTGCGAACCTCTGCCACTGAGCTAGGTACTGGCCATGCCTCGATAGCCACAATCTTCTGGGGATCCACTTCCACTCCTCCTCTGGTAATGATGTGACCCAAGTAAGAAATGCGATCGAGCCAGAACTCGCATTTACTGAACTTGGCGTACAACTGGTGCTCTCTGAGAATCTGGAGGACAACTCTGAGATGCTGCTCGTGCTCTGCTTCACTCTTGCTGTAGACCAGGATGTCATCAAGGAACACTATCACAAACTGATCCAAGTAAGGCATGAAAATACGGTTCATGAGGTCCATGAACACCGCCGGCGCATTGGTCGCTCCAAAGGACATAACTAGAAACTCCCAATGCCCATACCTCGATCTGAACGCCGTCTTCGGGATGTCTTGCTCTCTAACTCTGATCTGGTGGTATCCTGACCGCAAGTCTATCTTCGAGAAAACTGAAGCCCCTTTGAGTTGATCAAACAAATCATCTATCCTCGGGAGAGGATATCTGTTCTTGATTGTCACTGAGTTCAAGGTACGGTAATCAACACATAGCCTGGACGTACCATCCTTCTTTTTCACAAGAAGCATCGGGGCTCCCCAAGGCGATCCACTAGCACGAATGAATCCCTTGGTTCTGAGTTCTTCAATCATCTTGTACAAAATCTCCAACTCTGAAGGCGCCATTCTGTAGACTCGCTCTGATACTGGTGCTGTCCCGGGAATCAAGTCAATGGTGAACTCGATCTCCCGCTCTGGTGGCATCCCTGGAAGTTCCTCTGGAAAGACATCTGGAAACTCTTCAACTATCCGGGGCAACTGCACTGCTGCTACTGCCATCCGCAATACTGGAGGAGATGGCTCTACTGTGCCTCTGGAAAATAAAAACTCTGGCTCTCCGGGAATACTAAAGACAACTCTGCCAACATGGCAGTCTATCCTAGCATAATGGTTCCTCAACCAATCCATGCCTAGGACTACATCATAGTCTGCCATAGGAAACTCTATGAGCCTAGCGGGGAACTCTCTACCGCTAACTACGATCCGACACAAGGAAAACACTCGATCTACTCCCACAAGACCATTACCAGTAAGTATATTGAGCCTCACTGATAATGACTCGGGCTCCAATCCTATCCGTGTCGCGAATCGTGCAGACATGAATGAATGCGATGCACCAGAATCAAATAATACAGATGCTGGAAAGGTGTTGACGAGAATAGTACCTGCCACTACCTCACCTGGTGCAACTTCTTCTTCCATGGTCATCATCATAGCCTGACCTCTAGCTGCGGGTTCCCTCTGCTGGAAACCCCTCTGTCGGTTCTGTGCTGGAGCCTGGGTGAACTGCTGCTGGTTCTGCTGATGAAAGGCCTGGGCCTGGGGCGCCAATGGCCTTGGGTACTGCTGCTGCTGCTGCTGCTGGACTGGAACTGGGGCTGGTCCCCTCACCGAAGAACTAGAAAGGTTGGAAGATGATGGACCTCCCCTATTCGGACAGGTCCCTATCTGGTGGTCTGCTCCTCCACAAGCCAGGCACAATCCCTGTGCCCTACGACACTCTGCCACTACATGGCCCGGCTTCCCGCAATGAGAACATCCCACCGCGGAAGACTGCTTCTGCTTCGGCTGCTGCGGGTACGTCGGGGTCGAATGCTGAACCGACGTCACTGAGGCCGCCCGCCTCGGAGTTCCAATAGTTATACCCCTAGCTGCCGGGGCTGGAGCTGAAGATTGGTGCATTTGGTTGTGGGACCGCTTCCTGCCTCCGGTCCTGTCCACAATTCTCCGGGAGGTATACTCATGCCTCCTCGCTGCCTTCAATACTGCATCGAACGTCTGGTGCTCGAACTGTTCGACAGCCAATAATATCTCTAAATGTAGCCCTTGCTGGAATCGCTGAGCCCTATCGAACTCGGTTGCCACCAAGGTGGGGGCGAACCTACTCAGCCTGGAAAACTCGGTCGCATAGCCATCGACCGTCCTGCCTCCTTGCTTCAAGTTGGTGAATCTGGTCTGCAGGTCGTACCGTGCCACCGCATCGAAGTACTTCGTCTGGAATCTCTCTCTGAACGTCGCCCAAGTGACTGGTGCTGCTAATCCCATGGCCTGAGCTGCCCACCAATCGCGAGCCAAGTCTAACAACTGTAGGCGTACCACCACCACCTTCTCATTCTCAGGTGTCCTAGCTGCTTCTAGAACCACCTCGATATCCTGAAGCCAAGCGTCTGCGGCAATCGCATCTTCACTGCCGTCAAAGAAGGGAGGGTTCAAGCGCTTGAAACTGTTGGCCGCCTGATTCCCTTGGGGACCTCCTCGGTTTAGTGCATCATGAACTTCCTGGTGCAAGGCGTCGCCTCGACGATCTTGGGATGCAAGCAGTTCTCTGATAAGCCCTACCAAAGGTCCCTCATCCTGTCTAGCTGGTTGAACGGGCGGAGCTGCATGAACTGGAGGTTCCGAGCCTCCGGGAAGCATAACTCGGGAGGCTACTCCAGAGTGCTGAGCTTGATCTTCCTGGCGCTGGGGTGCTTGTCGAGCTTCCTCTGGCTGGTTGGCAGGTCCGGGAGTAATGCCGCTGAAGAAGACGACATAGGGAACAATAAGGAAAGGACCAGGACAGATCAATGATACAAGCAATGTGATCAGGTCGAGATTCTCAGGGATTTGAAGATACGAGCAGAGATCAAGGACGAATATTGATTGAGACATCTATTCGGTAAACCCTCACATTTCTTGAATGCCAAGACCTGCATGGGCCACCACTTAAACCGTGTCACGCCCCAGAACCAGAATACTGGAGAGCGGGGGCAGACACAGCCAGCTACGTATATTGAAATAGAATACATCTCAACTATACGGTCACGGCTGTCTAGATATGAGGGTTTACTACAAGCCAGCAGTCTCTTAAGGTCAAGCCTATTGTCTCAATCTCAAGCAATTAACAGAGTTATAAGATGTTAGAGCATCAAATATATATATATAAGGCGTCCCAAATATTACATATTGGATGATCATGAAGCTAGTCGTACAAAATGATGGGACTAGCAAGAGTTCAGTCATACATGATCAACCCTAGGATTTGTTAATCATGTTTACAGCCCGTAGGCAGACAGTAAGTAAATGTGCATCGAGCTAACAGGTGCTCGTCGGCTAAACGCCTCAAAAGAATAAATTTACATATAAGTGGGTGAAACAAAAAGGAAAACCCACTCTTGGCCCGGGTTCCGTCTAGTTGTCACCATTGGGCTGGAAGCTTGGTAGATCCTCGGGAGCTGCTCCGAAATCTGGCCACACAAAACCAGCTGGGTCAAACCCCAGAAAGAGCAAGTGCCACAAAGGAGGCCACAAATAAGGACAAAAGCCAGCATATTAGAACATAAAGAATAAAAGTACAAGTAATAAAAGTACACAGGGCGATAAACGACTAGGGACGTGGAACCATTCCGGGAGCCAGGTTACAATCCTTAAACCAAACAAGGACCGGGATTGTACCCCTTCGCCTGAATAGCTCACTGTCCCTACCCATTTATCGTTAAGAATAGCAAAACAAACATGCTCAGGAGATAGCAGGTACTGGAGCTAGACAAGACTTAGACAAGGCTGGACACCATCCATTCACAATCGGCCAAGCAAGTACTACGGCTTACTACTTTAACTAACTAGGGTTATCACAAGCCTAATTACTAACAAGATGCAAGTGAGAAACTCCCAGTCCCAAGCCCTGCAGACCATCCAGTTATCCTTCCGCGGGTTGAGAGTTATAGGTGGGTACATCGCCCAGGAAACGATATACCCTTAGGTGACTTAGAGGGTGCAACACATGACAGTGTGCTGGAAATGTGCTCTACTCGTCGGCAAGCTACAAGTCCATTAAAGCGCCCAGATAACGAGATTGCCTGTGACTGGGAATTCTCCATGTTCTAGTTTGATCTAATAATCAGCCTAATCCAATTTAGCGCGAGTTCCTGGCCGTGGTACCCAGGAAGTCACGTCCTAGACATGATGCAAGACAAGACAAGTGAATTGTGCAAACAAGCAAGCAGGAACACCCACGGTGCCAAGGCAAGTCAAGTCAAGTTATCAAGTCAAGTCAAGTCAGGAGTGCGCCGCCACGGGCCACTATCAAGTTATCAGGATAAACCATGTCAGGGTACTTGTCAGGAGTGCGCCACGACGGGCCACTATCAAGTCAGGTTGGTCATGTCAGGAGTGCACCACTACGGGTCACTGTCGTGCTATGCTAGTTCCTTGTCATACCAGGCCATGTACAATAGTCATTCCAAACATATTAAGCAAAATCAAGTTCATGCCAAAAGGCGTAAGGATATAAAATGGGCGTAAAATACCTAATAAAATACTAATATAAAATAGGACTATAGAAGAGCCAAGATCAAGAAATAACAAATTCATCGTAGACAAGTAGGTTGTGCAGGGTATATACTGTGCAGGGTGCCAAGTGCGCAGGGTGAGCTGCGCAGGGTACCAAGTGCGCAGGGTGAGCTGCGCAGGGTACCAACTGCGCAGGGTGCCAAGTGCGCAGGGGCAGATGGCGCACAGATGGATTGCGCAGAAGGTAGACTGCGCAGGAGTGAACTGCGCAGGAGTTGGTTGCGCAGAGATGGATTGCGCAATGGTTGATTGCGCAGGGGTTACTTTGCGCATGGCTGGCTTGCGCATGGCTGGCCTGCGCCAGCGCAATCCAGCGCAGCGCAAAGCACTGGCCAAGGATCTTGCGCAAATGGCCATGCGCTAAAGAGCACAGGTCAGGGTGCGCAAATGGCCTTGCACTAAAGAGCGCAGGCCAGGGAATAGTGCGCAATCGGCCAGATGCTAAAAAGCAGTGGCCGAGAGCTCCACCATGGCTGAACTCTCCAGAACACCAAGTACACCAAGTTCAAATCTTCACAACTTAGCCAAATCAAAACCAAATTTAGATTTTCAAAGTCTAACTTGAGTAAAATTGAATTCTCTTCCACATGGAAGCATTAAAACAAGCTAAAATCAAAGTTTAATAGATCAAAACCAAGGAATTCCGAAAATAACTAAAACTTAGATCTAGAACAATGGAGACTCCAAATCACAAAATTCCAAGTTCTAATGTTGTTCTCCATGTCCTAATCTAACTAATGAACAAATAAAAGGTGGTGCTTATTTAATGGCAAGATGCACTTGCCTATAGGTGTGGGTGGAGGAAGAAGAAGAAGAAGAAATTAATGAAGAAATTATAGAGGAGAGAGAAGTAGGTGGGTTATAATGAGGGTGTTGTGGTGGAATGGGGGTGGAGTGTAGGCTTATGGTGTTCCATGCATGTTGAACCAAACCAAACCAAACCAAACATTCTCCACAAAATAAAACCAAGCTATGGTTAAAACCTGCTTACAAGAATCAAAAGACCACATGTCCAGGAAAATAAAAATACGTGCCAAAATCAAATACGAGCATAATACGAAATACGAAAAATGAGGGTGACATTTCGACATGGTATTCGTCGAACTAATCAAAAGTCGTACTCATAAGTGATTGGAAAATGCTAAAAATAACTGCGGGAGAGGTGACTGCGGGCCTATTGCCTAGCCCGCGTCTACGTGTCCCCCTCCCATTAAATAATCTGGAAATTGCTGAGAAATCCAATTTCGGGGTGGACTTTTATGAAATGCCCACCCTCTGGATGAGTTTTATGAAATACCCAGAATTAAGTATTTTCACGTTAAATATTCCAAGATTCCCTTTTAGATGCCACCCGCTGGAAACTGCTATTTTTATAATACCGAAACTACCTCTCCGCGCAAATTGGTCATCTATATCTATTTGAATTCAAAAAACTCAGATCTGAATTGCGATTTTCGTCTTCTTCTTCTTCACGGGAAATCTGAATTCCATTGCTCTCATCTTCAGCAGAGATCGCAAAGATCGTTCGTAGTTCGGTGTGCTTTTCTTCAGTCGAACTCAGATCATCGCTCGTCATCATCATCACCATCATCATCATCTTCATCGTGGAGACATTTGAAGTTTTTCGACGATTAGGTCAATTGTGGAGAGAAGATCGTTCTTCTTCATTTCCATAAGGATTATCATCGTTTTGAAAGAAGAACGAAACTCTTTATTTCTGACAAAATTTTTCTAAAAAAAAATATTCTCCGTGTTAAAACCACGGAGAATGACCATTCTCCGTGCTAAAATGACGGAGAATGACTATTCTCCGTTTTAAAAACCACAGAGAATGACATTCTCCGTGTTAAAAACCACGGAGAATGACAATTTTCTATGGGTTTTAACACGGAGAATGCCATTCTCCGTGGTAAAGTGACGGAGAATGGCCATTCTCCGTCATTTTAGTACGGAGAATAGCTATTCTCCGTGGTTTTAACACGGAGAATGGTCATTCTCCGTCTTTTTTAATACGGAAAATCACCATTCTCCTCCATGTTAACACGAGATTGGTCATTCTCCGTGTTAATATCACGGAGAATGACCATTCTCCGTGTCGAAAAAGACGGAGAATGACCACTCATTCTCCGTTGTAAAAAATGACGGAGAATGTCCATTCTCCTGCGTTTTAACACTGGAATGACCATTCTCCGTGCTAAATTATACGGAGAATGGTCATTCTCCGTTTTATTTAACACGGAGAATGGCATTCTCCGTGTTCTAACACGAAGAATGGTCATTCTTGACCATTCTCCGTGCTAAATTATACGGAGAATGGCATTCTCCGTGCTAAATTACACGGAGAATGGCATTCTCCGTATAAATTAAGACGGAGAATGGCCATTCTCCGTCTAAATTATGACGGAGAATGGTCATTCTCCGTATAATTTAGCACGGAGAATGGCCATTCTCCGTGTAAATTAAGACGGAGAATGCCATTCTCCGTGTTGCTAACACGGAGAATGGTCATTCTCCGTGTAAATTAAGACGAAGAATGGTCATTCTCTGCTGCTGGTCTGCCGGCCGAACTTCTTCTGGCTGATCAACAGGAGTGATGCCGCTGAAGCAATGACATCAGGAATATTAAGGAAGGACCAGGATAGAACAATGATGCAAGCATGTTATCAAGTCAGGGATTCAAGGAGATAAGAAGATACGAGTGGAGATCAAAGGCGAGTACAGATTGAGACATCTATCTAGTAAACCCTCACATTTCTTGATTGACAAGACCTGCATGGGCCACCACTTAAACCATGTCACGCCCCAGAACCAGAATACTGGAGAGCGGGGGTGGACACAGCCAGCTACGTATAATGAAATGGAATCCATCTCACTATACGGTCACGGCTGTCTAAAAATATGAGGGTTTATCTACAAGCCATCAGTCTCTTAAGGTCATATATTATCCTATTGTCTCAATCTCAACAAGTAATGATAATAACAAGATATCAGATCACCAAATATACAATTGTAAGGCGTCCCAAACAATACATATCCAGATGATCATGAAGCTAGTCGTACAAAATGTAAGGACTAGCAAGAGTTAAGTCATACATGATCAACCTCGAGTTGCCAATCATGTTTACAGCCCGTAGGCAGACAGAAAGTAAAGTGCATCGAGCTAACAGGTGCTCGTCGGCTAAATGCCTCAAAAAAATAATGTACAATTACAGTGGGAGAACAAAAGAAATCCACTCGTTGCCAGGATTCCCTCTAGTGGTCACCATCTGGCTGGAAAGCAGGTAGATCCTTTGCTGCTGCTCCGGTATCTGGCCATACAAAACCAGCTGGGTCAGACCCCAGAAAGAGCAAGTGCCACAAAGGAGGCTTCACTTAGGAACCCAAAACCAGCAAATTAGCACAATAATATAATTACATAATAAGAGACAGTAATTTAAGAAAAAGCATGATAGGTGAATATAAAAGACAATCTTGTACAGAATCGATAAAAGACAGAACATATGGAAAGCATGACAGGATGATATACGATGAGATAACCATGGGACTATTCAGATAACCAGGTTACAACCCGTAAACCAAACAAGGACCGGGGTTGTAACCCTTCGTCTGAACGGAACTTGGATTCTCCCACCATTTATCGACAAAATATAAGAAAAACATGACAGGTAGCAATTCTTGTACAGGAATCAAGACAAGACTAGACAGGTTATACTTCACTCAATCAATCACGGCCAAGCAAATACTACGGCTTACTACTTTAACTAACTAGGGTTATCACAAACCTAATTACTAACAAGATGCAATGAGAATTCCAAGTCCGGTTACCTGTTTGTTACTACCTGAGTGATCCCAGCAAGAAAAGAAAAAGATAGCAGGATATAGCAGACACACTGTAGTAAGATACATGTGTCCTAAGGTACCACACTCGACGGCGGGCTGAAAGTGCGCTCATCTCGACGGATAGCAACAAATCCCAAGTATATATATATATAAGGCCGGGACCAAAGGGGCAACGGGTAACTGGAAAATTTTCCATGAACTATTTGATCAATCTAGTCATTAATCCTAGATATATTCAGTATGAATCCCTGACCGTGGGAAACCAGGGAGTCATGTCCTAGACATGATGCAAGACAAGACAGGTTCATTTGTACAAACACATTCACCCACGGTGTCCAGGCCATTTATTCTTGTCAAGTCGTGTTTAGTCGTCGCAACAGCATTAAGTTATCAAGTCATGCTACAAGTAACAAGTTACAAGTCAAGTCAAGTCAAGAGTGCGCCGCCACAGGCCACTATCAAGTTATCAAGTCACAAGGATTAATTACAAGTTACAAGTTAGGTGTGCACCCCACTGGGTCACTAGCAAGGAGATCAGAGAATACCAGGATCATAATTCACAAAAATCTCGAAAACCGTACTAGTCATAAACAATTACTTGAAAACCGTGTTAGACCGTGTCGGCTCAAGATAGTCGGGCTGTGTTGAACAGATCTCAGGAAAACCCAATCCACAAAAGAGAAACCAAATCGAGAAATAAAACCAATACTCCTAGAGCCAATGGGTTAAGCAAGGGGTTCAGGGTGCAGCGTACGCACAAGGGCACGCACAGCGTACGCACAAAAGCACGCACGCATGAGAGCTAAAGTACGCACGCAGGAAAGCTGCGTACGCACAAAAGCACGCACGCAAGAGAGCTGCGTACGCGAAAAGACACACACGCAGGAGAGCTGCGTACGCGAAAAGTCACGCCCGCAGGAGAGCTGCGTACGCAAAAAGTCACGCACGCAAGAGAGCTGCGTACGCGAAAAGTCACGCACGCAAGAGAGCTGCGTACGCGAAAAGTCACGCACGCAGGAGAGCTGCGTACGCACAAAAGCACGCACGCAGGGGGAAAACGTACGCTCAGGTCATGCGTACGCTCAAGTCTGCGTACCAGGGCACGCTTAAGTCTGCGTACGCAAGGGACACGCTTCCAACAGGAAGCGTACCCAAAAGACACGCTTCCAACAGGAAGCGTACTCAAGTCTGCGTACGCAGCGCTAAAGAGCGCGCGCAGCTCAGTGGCGTAAGCTAAGAAGCTCTGCACACTGCTCACTGTCTTCTCCAAACAGCAAGAACTCCATGGTTGAACCCAAGCTTCAAAACATCACAACTTGGCCATCCGAACTCCAAATCCGGATTTCCAAAGTTCTAACTTGGGTGAAATTGAATCCTCTTCCACATAGAAACATCAAAACCCATAAAAATCCAACTTAAATGGATCAAAACCATGTAAATCCGAAAATAAAGAAAACTTAGATCTAGAACAATGGAGACTCCAAATCACAAAATACCAAGTTCTAATGTTGATCACCAT
The DNA here is from genome assembly GCA_029216955.1 of Iris pallida. NCBI lineage: Eukaryota > Viridiplantae > Streptophyta > Magnoliopsida > Asparagales > Iridaceae > Iris > Iris pallida. Next base: position 34,723,160 of record JANAVB010041219.1, read on the forward strand.
GTCCTAAACTAGTAAATGGACAAATAAAATAGGGTTCTCATGTGGTGGCAAGGTGCACTTGCCTATGGGTGTGGAGAGTTGTGAGGAGAAAGAAGAAGAAGAAGAAGAAGAAGAAATTAATGGAGGAGGTAATGAAGAGAGAGAGTGTTAGGTGGGGATTATAAAGAGGGTGTGATATGGTGGAATGAAGGTGGAGCATAGGCTAAGGTGTTCCAATACACATTAAACCAAACCAAACCAACTCAAACCAATTAAAACCGAGCCAGGTCAAAACCCAAAATACGAAAAATACCGAAATTCCACAAGTTGAAAAAAATAAAAATACATGCCAAAATCAAGATGCGAGTATAAATACGAAATACGGGAAATACGGGAAATGAGGGTGACAACTCTACCCACCTTAAAAGAATTTCGTCCTCGAAATTTAATCAAGGAGCTAGAGATTGTCACGACAAGCTACACTAAGCACAGGCAAGCTATACTAAGCAGTTCAATCATACAATCATACAATGCAAGCAAGGAAGGGAAAACGTAAGGCATAAGAAAGATATTATACCTCACAAGTCAAACAGGTAGGGATATCGTGATCGGATGCCATCCTCACACTCCCACGTTTGACTCTCCCAAGGAGCGATGAACTCAAGCAACATGAACTAAACTGATAGTCTTGCGCTTGAGGTCTCTCCCCTTGGTCAAACAGGGACACGGGCCTTTCCTCATACGAAAAGGTTGGTACCAATAACCGTTTTCGAATGATCTAGGACATGGCTCGGGTCCGGAATATACCGTTGTAATTAGGACACATGAAACATGACACGTGTCCTGCATAACGACGGCGAAAAGCAAGATAATAGGACACAGATACCTCTCTGCCGATTCTGGATCTGGGCCTGGGCCAGGGCGAACTGTTGTGGCCTCTGTTGCTGTTAGGCCTGGGCCTGAGACGGCAATGGACCCGGGAACGGGAGCTGCTGTGGTTGGTGAACTGGAGATGATTCTGGTGCTGGTGCTGGTCCCATAACCGAGGGACTAGATACTATCGATGCTGAATCAACTCTGAAAGGGCAGGACCCCACCCTATGGTCCGGTGCTCCACACAATAAACACAATCCCAACGCCTTGCGACACTCCGCTACCACGTGTCCAGGCTTCCCACAATAAGAACAGCCCACGGTAGAAGACTGTGCTTGCTTCTGTTTCTGCTGAGAGTACGTCGGGGTTGAGTGCTGAACCGACGTCACTGAGGCCGCTCGCCTCGGAGCTCCAATAGTCAAAGCCCTGGCTGCCGGGGCTGGTGCTGAAGACTGATTCATCTGGTCGCATGACCGCTTTCGATCTCCGGTCCGGTCCGCTATCCTTCGGGAAGTGTACTCATGCCTCCTCGCTGCTCGCAAGACGGCATCGAAAGTTCTGTGCTCGAACTGCTCTACTGCCAGTATGATCTCCAAGTGGAGCCCCTGCTGAAATTGCTGTGCTCTGTCTAGCTCGGTTGCCACCAAGGTTAGAGCAAACCGACTCAACCTTGAAAACTCGGCCGCATATCCGTCGACCATCCTGTTCATCTGTCTGAGATTACTAAACCTGGTCTGTAGGTCATATCTAGCCACTACGTCAAAGTACTTGGTCTGAAACATATCACTGAATACCGTCCACATGACAGGCGTACCAAAACTCGCTGCTTGTATAGCCCACCACCTGCGGGCTAGGTCTAGTAACTGCAGGCGCACCACCGCCACCTTCTCTGCTTCAGGAGTCCTTGCTGCCTCTAAGATAACTTCAATGTCCAGTAGCCAGGCATCTGCAGCAATAGCATCCTCGCTGCCATCGAAGAAGGAAGGGTTCAGGCGCTTGAAATTGTTGACCGCACTGTTCCCTCGAGGACCAATTCCGCTCATAGCATCATGTACTGCTTGCTGCAAGGCATCACCTCGACGGTCCTGAGTTACAAGCAACTCACGGATGAGCCCTATCAAGACCCCATCTTCTGACCCTGCTGGCTGAACTGGCTGGACTGGGGGCATTGGTTCTCCAGAAGGCATGGCTCGAGAGGCGGCTGCGGAGGACTGATCTTGATCTTCTTGCTGCTGCTGGTCTGCCGGCCGAACTTCTTCTGGCTAATCAACAGGAGTGATGCCGCTGAAGCAATGACATCAGGAATAAAGGAAGGACCAGGATAGAACAATGATGCAAGCATGTTATCAAGTTAGGGATTCAAGGAGATAAGAAGATACGAGTGGAGATCAAAGGCGAGTACAGATTGAGACATCTATCCAGTAAACCCTCACATTTTTTGATTGACAAGACCTGCATGGGCCACCACTTAAACCATGTCACGTCCCAGAACCAGAATACTGGAGAGCGGGGGCGGACACAGCCAGCTACGTAAAATGAAATGGAATCCATCTCACTATACGGTCACGGCTGTCTAGAAATATGAGGGTTTATCTACAAGCCATCAGTCTCTTAAGGTCATATATTATCCTATTGTCTCAATCTCAACAAGTAATGATAATAACAAGATATCAGATCACCAAATATATAATTGTAAGGCGTCCCAAACATTACATATCCAGATGATCATGAAGCTAGTCGTACAAAATGTAAGGACTAGCAAGAGTTAAGTCATACATGATCAACCTCGAGTTGCCAATCATGTTTACAGCCCGTAGGCAGACAGAAAGTAAAGTGCATCGAGCTAACAGGTGCTCGTCGGCTAAATGCCTCAAAAAAATAATGTACAATTACAGTGGGCGAACAAAAGAAACCTACTCGTTGCCAGGATTTTCTCTAGTGGTCACCATCTGGCTGGAAAGCAGGTAGATTCTTTGTTGCTGCTCCGGTATCTGGCCATACAAAACCAGCTGGGTCAGACCCCAGAAAGAGCAAGTGCCACAAAGGAGGCTTCACTTAGGAACCCAAAACCAGCAAATTAGCACAATAATATAATTACATAATAAGAGACAGTAATTTAAGAAAAAGCATGATAGGTGAATATAAAAGACAATCTTGTACAGAATCGATAAAAGACAGAACATATGGAAAGCCTGATAGGATGATATACGATGAGATAACCATGGGACTATTCAGATAACCAGGTTACAACCCGTAAACCAAACAAGGACCGGGATTGTAACCCTTCGTCTGAACGGAACTTGGATTCTCCCACCATTTATCGGCAAAATATAAGAAAATCATGACAGGTAGCAATTCTTGTACAGGAATCAAGACAAGACTAGACAGGTTATACTTCACTCAATCAATCACGGCCAAGCAAATACTACGGCTTACTACTTTAACTAACTAGGGTTATCACAAACCTAATTACTAACAAGATGCAATGAGAATTCCAAGTCCGGTTACCTGTTTGTTACTACCTGAGTGATCCCAGCAAGAAAAGGAAAAGATAGCAGGATATAGCAGACACACTGTAGTAAGATACATGTGTCCTAAGGTACCACACTCGACGGCGGGCGGGAAGTGCGCTCATCTCGACGGATAGCAACAAATCCCAAGTATATATATATATAAGGCCGGGACCAAAGGGGCAACGGGTAACTGGGAAATTCTCCATGAACTATTTGATCAATCTAGTCATTAATCCTAGCCATATTCAGTATGAATCCCTGACCGTGGGAAACCAGGGAGTCATGTCCTAGACATGATGCAAGACAAGACAGGTTCATTTGTACAAACATATTCACCCACGGTGTCCAGGTCATTTATTCTTGTCAAGTCGTGTTTAGCCGTCGCAACAGCATTAAGTTATCAAGTCATGCTACAAGTTACAAGTTACAAGTCAAGTCAAGTCAAGAGTGCGCCGCCACGGGCCACTATCAAGTTATCAAGTCACAAGAATTAATTACAAGTTACAAGTTAGGTGTGCACCCCACTGGGTCACTAGCAAGAAGATCAGAGAATACCAGGATCATAATTCACAGAAAATCCCGAAAACCGTACTAGTCATAAACAATTACTTGAAAACCGTGTTAGGCCGTGTCGGGTCAAGATAGTCGTGCCGTGTTGAACAGATCTCAGGAAAACCCAATCCACAAAAGAGAAACCAAATCGAGAAATAAAACCAATACTCCTAGAGCCAATGGGTTAAGCAAGGGGTTCAGGGTGCAGCGTACGCACAAGGGCACGCACAGCGTACGCACAAAAGCACGCACGCAGGAGAGCTAAAGTACGCACGCAGAAAAGCTGCGTACGCACAAAAGCACGCACGCAAGAGAGCTGCGTACGCGAAAAGACACGCACGCAGGAGAGCTGCGTACGCAAAAAGTCACGCACGCAGGAGAGCTGCGTACGCGAAAAGTCACGCACGCAAGAGAGCTGCGTACGCGAAAAGTCACGCACGCAAGAGAGCTGCGTACGCAAAAATTCACGCACGCAAGAGAGCTGCGTACGCGAAAAGTCATGCACGCAGGAGAGCTGCATACGCACAAAAGCACGCACGCAGGGGGAAAACGTACGCTCAGGTCATGCGTACGCTTAAGTCTGCGTACCAGGGCGCGCTCAAGTCTGCGTACGCAAGGGACACGCTTCCAACAGGAAGCGTACCCAAGAGACATGCTTCCAAGAGGAAGCGTACTCAAGTCTGCGTACGCAGCGCTAAAGAGCGCGCACAGCTCAGTGGCGTAAGCTAAGAAGCTCTGCACACTGCTCACTGTCTTCTCCAAACAGCAAGAACTCCATGGTTGAACCCAAGCTTCAAAACATCACAACTTGGCCATCCGAACTCCAAATCCGGATTTCCAAAGTTCTAACTTGGGTGAAATTGAATCCTCTTCCACATTGAAACATCAAAACCCATAAAAATCCAACTTAAATGGATCAAAACCATGTAAATCCAAAAATAAAGAAAACTTAGATCTAGAACAATGGAGACTCCAAATCACAAAATACCAAGTTCTAATGTTGATCACCATGTCCTAAACTAGCAAATGGACAAATAAAATAGGATTCTCATGTGGTGGCAAGGTGCACTTGCCTATGGGTGTGGAGAGTTGTGTGGAGGAAGAAGAAGAAGAAGAAGAAATTAATGGAGGATGTAATGAAGAGAGAGAGTATTTGGTGGGGATTATAAAGAGGGTGGGATGTGGTGGAATGAAGGTGGAGCATAGGCTAAGGTGTTCCAATACACATTAAACCAAACCAAACCAACTCAAACCAATTAAAACCGAGCCAGGTCAAAACCCAAAATACGAGAAATATCGAAATTCCACAAGTTGAGAAAAATAAAAATACATGCCAAAATCCAGATACGAGTATAAATACGAAATACGGGAAATACGAAAAATGAGGGTGACAACTCTACCCACCTTAAAAGAATTCCGTCCTCGGAATTTAATCAAGGAGCTAGAGATTGTCACGACAAGCTACACTAAGCACAGGCAAGCTACACTAAGCAGTTCAATCATACAATGCAAGCAAGGAAGGGAAAACGTAAGGCATAAGGAAGACATTATACCTCATAAGTCAAACAGGTAGGGATATCGTGATCGGACGTCATCCTCACACTCCCACGTTTGACTCTCCCAAGGAGCGATGAACTCAAGCAACATGAACTAAACTGATAGTCTTGCGCTTGAGGTCTCTCCCCTTGGTCAAACATGTAGGAACGAAATAGTAAAGCGTAATACTCTAGAGGGGGGTGAATAGAGTTGGCAGCGGAATAATGCTAAATAAAAATGTTAGCAGCACAATCACAGAATATTAATCACAACTGAAATAATGTAAAGGCAAAGTTAAGTGAGCAAACGCAAAGACAGCGATGTATACTGGTATCCCTCTGTTGAGGACTAATCCAGTCGGTAGAACTCTTGCTACCAGTTGAATCCACTATTGGAAAAAATTGCAAGTTTTCTTACGAAGTCCTTGCAACTTCTACAACGCGAGCTTTGATACGAAGAACTCGTCTAACTTCAAATGTGAAGAGGTATTCTTCAATCAAGCCTTCTGATTACAATCTCTCAAAAACTTCTAGACCGTACCGCACTGGCAAATTGACTAGAGGATTATAACTGGCTTGGGATCTGAAATTGAAAGCTCTAGAAAACTCTTTGGAAGACTGAAAGCTTTAGATAGAGAGAAGATTGAAAGTGAATGAGTGAGTTGAAATGATCGAAATCCTTCTCTATTTATAGGAGTTCCAAAGGCAGACTTCTGTCAGAATTCGGGCAAAATTCGGGCAGAACTCTTTGAGCAAATCTCGGTCAAATCCGCAACTGCAGGAGGACCAAGTTCCAGAGATTCAAAATCACAATGGCCACCAACCGAACTCTGACCGAACTCTGGCCGAACTCTGGCCGAGTTCTGTCAGGGTTAGGTTAGGATTTTTAAAAATAGGTTTTGGTGATTTTTGAAAACCTTTTTGAAAACTTTTTTGTAAACATTTTGATAGGTCATTTTAAAAACATTTTGAACTATTTTGGGGATAGCCTATTTGCCAGTACGACTCGGTGTACAACATATTCCTAGACTCAAATAAAATGAAAATTACATTGTATAGGAAATACAGACTCGAGTAGGCAAACAGATCTTCAGTCTTGAACGGAGTGGATAGCCAATCTTGCTTATGTCCAAGAAACCGAGATGTCCCAACTAGCTTTGTATATCCAGACAGAGTTTGGTCAATTATTAAAATCAGGTTGACCATATGACCAATGGGCCAACAATCTCCCCCATTTTGATAATTGACAAACTATGAATGATATAACATTAAGCTTGTTCAAAAAGAATCAAAACGTGAAATTGTTCATGTCCTGTATTTAACTCAAAAAAAATATGTTAGATCTTTAATTTTCTTCCCCTTTGTCACTTAGCAAAATAATTGCACAAGAGAAGGCTCCCCCGCATTTAATGCAGAAGGCTCCCCTGCAATTAATGCATAAGGAACAAATAGTGAGAAAATATAATAAATAAAACATAAAGAGTAGATATACATCATCACAGGCATGTAAAGTTTCTACAAATTATCATCACATGCATGCTATTATCTCTAAAGAATATTATCACAGACATGCTATTGTTTCAAAAACATAAAAGAAATCTCAGGCATGCTATTTCACAGGCAGTTTGTAATGAAGAAGCAGTATAAAGAGATAGTGCTTTAAACAAAGTGCTGAAAGAAACTGAAATATCATAAACGAAACACCATAAGCATGTCCATGAAAAAGTACTGAAAGCATACTACAAAGTGCTGATAAATATCAAAAGTACTGATAAAAAGAAATACTGATAAAAACTTGGAATGTTGGAGCATTTCCAAGTATACAATAGAATGTCACCAAAAAATCAAATCACATCTCCTTATCACTATCCTCGTCAACATGATGAGCAGCTTGGCTCATTTTAAATATTTAATTCAAAGATTAGTAATTTCAACCTTCAATTAACATAATTAATATTATTTTATGAATTAAATGTCTTTACACAGCGACTGTCTCAGATTAGCAGTAGGAGTACTGTCCCAGCTGGCGGAGGTTCACCGGGGAACTCTTAAATACCGCTTCGCTTCAACCGTAGTTGTGGTGACAGACAGACTCTTTATTGGCTTGTCTCTAACACAGTTTTTGCGTATTGAGATATAATCAAAAAACAAAATCAATTAATATTATTGACGTCCAAAATTCCTAATTCTCGACGTAAATAATTGAAACGATCTTCCGCTAGAGGTTTAGTGAAGATGTCAGCTAATTGATTTTCACTATCTATGTACACAAGGTTTATATCTCCATTTTGATGATGATCTCTAAGAAAATGATGTCTAATCTCGATATGTTTAGTACGAGAGTGACATACTGGATTCTTAGTCAAATTAATAGTGCTCGTGTTATCACAGAAAATGGGAATATGTATGTAAAATAAATCATAGTCTTCTAAGATTTGTTTTATCCACAAAATCTGAGCGCAACAACGTTCTGCGGCGATGTACTCAGTCTCTGTTGTTGATAAGGCTACAGAATTTTGCTTTTTACTAAACCAAGAGACTAAAGCTTTGCCTAAGAAATGACATGTGCCACTTGTACTCTTTCTATCAACTTTGCATCCAGCAAAATCTGCATCCGAATAACCAATAAGGTCAAAGGATTTAGTTTTGGGATACCACAAGCCAACAGAAGAAGTGCCTTTAAGGTATCAGAAGATACGCTTAACTGCGGACAGATGTGATTCCTTTGGGTTAGCTTGAAAACGTGCACACAGGCAAACACTAAATATTATATCTGGACGACTAGCAGTTAAATAAAGTAAACTACCAATCATACCTCGATACTTACGTATGTCGATTGGCTTGCCTTGTTCATCTGAATCAAGCTTTGTTGAAGTTGCCATTGGAGTGCCAATAGGTTTGACATTGTCCAGATCGAACTTCTTTAGCAAGTCTTTTATGTACTTGGCTTGATTTATGAATGTCCCATTATCAGTTTGTTTGATTTGCAATCCGAGAAAGAATTTCAGCTCTCCCATCATGCTCATTTCAAACTCATTCTGCATACACTTAAAAAATTCTTGACACAGAGATTCATCAGTAGATCCAAAAATAATATCATCAACATAGATTTGAATTAAAAGCAGCTTGCCATTAAAAGATTTAATAAAAAGTGTAGTGTCAACCTTTCCTTTTGAAAAACCGTTATCAAGTAGAAAAGAGCTTAGACGATCATACCAAGCACGAGGGGCTTGTTTTAAACCGTATAGAGCTTTCTTCAACTTGAAAACATGATCTGGGTTTTTGAAATCCATGAAACCTGGAGGTTGTGCTACAAAAACTTCTTCTTTTATAAGGCCATTTAAAAAAGCACTCTTCACATCCATTTGAAAAAGTTTGAAATCATAAAAACATGCAAATGCACATAACATGCGAATGGATTCTAATCTCGCAACTGGGGCATAAGTCTCATCGTAGTCGATACCTTCTTCTTGATTGTATCCTTGAGCTATGAGTCGAGCCTTATTACGAGTCACTAAACCATTCTCATTCAGTTTGTTTCGGAATACCCAACGGGTGCCAATGACCGGATGATCAACAGGCCTGGGAACAAGTTCCTAAACTTGATTTCGTTCAAATTGGTTTAATTCTCTTGTATAGCATCTATCCAAAAACGATCACTACATGCTTCATCAATAGTTTTGGGTTCTAGCTGTGAAATAAATGCAACACTAGAAACAATATCTCTACAGGATGTACGAGTACTTACTCCCTTGGTAATATCACCAATTACCAAATCCTTTGGATGATTTACTGTAAATTTCAACCTTTTTGCTTCATTCTGAAGGTAGCTGGTTCCTGGATCTTCTCTAGGAGGTTCAGCTAGTGCAGAGCTTGGTTGAAAATCAGCTGGAGTTGAGCTTGGTACAGATGTATCTTCGTCATTGTCATCAATCGTCATTTGATTTAATTCATCAAAGGTGACATTGATTGACTCTTGGCTGATCATGGTACGTTTGTTGAAGACTCTGTATCCTTTGCTCTTGGCCGCATAACCTAAAAATATACCTTCATCGGCCTTTTCATCAAATTTTCCCAAATTGTCTTTTGTATTAAGAATAAAACATTTATAACCAAAAATTCTAAAGTATGAAACTGAAGGAATTCTATCAAACCATAACTCAAATGGAGTCTTCTTCGATTTGGGTCGAATTAGAACTCTATTGAGAACAAAGCAAGCTGTGTTGACAGCTTCAGCCCAGAAATATTTGGGTAGACTAAACTGGTTTAACATCACTCTGGCCATTTCGGTTAGAGTTCTGTTCTTACGTTCCACAACTCCATTTTGTTGTGGAGTCCTAGGGCAGGAGAACTCATGAATAAAACCGTGTGTGTCACAAAATTGCTCAAAATCAGCATTCTCGAATTCGCCACCATGATCGCTTCTTATGCGAGTGATCATGTAACCTTTTTTATTCTGTACTTTCTTGCAAAAGGCGACAAATTCGGATAATGCATCATTCTTGCGTGTCAAGAAATATACCCACGTGTATCTAGAGAAATCATCTACAATTACGAAAGCATAAAGTTTACCTCCGAGGCTAGCAACTCTGCTAGGACCAAATAAGTCCATATGAAGCAATTGTAGAGGTCTAGTAGTACATACTGCGTTTACTGACTTGAAAGTGGATCTGGTAGCTTTGTTCCTTTCACATTGACTGCATACCGAATCCTTCTTGAATGTAATGTCCGGTAAACCGCGTACTAGCTTCTTTGTGGATAATCTTGATATTGTATCCATATTAGCGTAACCGAGTCTCATATACCACAGATGACTCCCATCACTCTTGGCCATTAAGCATCTACCTGAAATGTTAGTTTCTTCTAACAAATAGAAAATATATATATTGTCTTCCCTGATACCTTCAAAGATAGTACTACCAGTTGAGCCATCAACTATAGTACATTTGTCTTTGCCAAAGTTGATGCCATAACCATGATCAGCTAGATGACTTATGCTGAGTAGGTTATGTTTCAACTCGGTAACCAGACAGACATCCTTAATTACAGGATAGGGAGACTTACCAACATCACCGATACCAATAATATACCCTTTCAAATTATTACCGAAGGAGACATAACCTTCCTTCTTTTTCTTCGACAGTGTTGCAAATAGGGTAGCATCACCGGTCATATGCCATGAGCAACCGCTGTCGAGGATCCATTTGCTTCTAGCATGTGAAGGGTGTTCCACCTACAAAATAGTTTGCAGATGAAACCTTTGGTACCCATTTCTTGTAGGGTCCTGAATTGTTAGCTTTAGGTATCCAAGCATAAACATTTAAATCTACAAGCTTTCTTATTCTACATGCAGATGATATATGACCAATGAGGCCACAATAATGATATTGTGCATGTCGAGTGTTGAAAGCTGAGTGGTGTGCATGGTTGGTAGGTTTGGGTTTTCTAGTATAGAAGAAAGCATACCTATAATCTTGTTTGGGCTTGACCTTTTGGGGTAAAGGTTTGATAGGGTTAGGTCTGACAGTGTTTGGCTTGGGAATGTTCCGATTTCTCGGTAAGTGACACGTGTTAGGGTAGGAAGCAGCAGGCTCAGGCTGTTTTCCTAACCTAATTTCCAATCTTTTGGAAGTGTCATACAACTTAGTATAATCAGAAGTAAGTGATTCCATTCTGATTTGTGCACATTGAAGACTTTTCTTCTCTATAGAAAGTTCTTCCTTGAGTTGGTCAATAATTTTGTCTTTCTCTTCAGATGACTTGGTAGTCTCGTGTAATAAGAGCTTTATTGAAGAAAGCTCACCAGACTTACTAACATTATTTCTAACCTCAGCTAGTAGGTCGGTAAGTCTACCTATTTCACCTTTGTACTCTTTGAGTACCTTCTTAGAGGTCTGATACTTACTAAGCAGTTTCCTGTAATCAGTCATCAGGTCACTGAAGGCATCTCCTAATTGCTCAAAGGTGAAGTCATCATAAGTTTCTACAGGTTCAGTAGGTACCTGATCGGTTGCCATGAAGCATACATTTGCAGCGTCCTCTGAGTGTTCGTCTTCTGAGTCGCTGGCTTCACTCTCATGCCATATGCTGGTGTTGGCATATTTCCGAGATGTTGATCTTTTCAGGTTCCCTTTTTCATACCTGTTGTTCTTCTTGCTCGATGATGAGTTTGTGGGACAATCCTTCTTCATGTGTCCCTTCTTCTTGCAGCCATAACAGACAGCATCTTCTTGGTACCAGTTGTTGCTGTTGTTCTCTTTGACTCTCTTCTTATGTCTCATGAATCTTTTGAACTTCCTTGCTAGGAGAGCTTGATCTTCAGCGTCAGATCTACTGCTGTCTGAGTCATCTTCAGCAGCTTTTCTGTGCTGAGCCTTGAGGGCGATAGTCTTCTCCTTTGGTGCAGGCTCTTCAAAATCTTGTAGCTCCAGTTCATGAGTGAGTAGCTTACCCATGAGTACTTCGAGGGACATAGTTGTGAGGTCATTCCCTTCAATGATTGCAGTAGCCTTTGGAATCCAGTTCTTGGTGAGAGCTCGCAGGAGTTTGCGAATCTTTTCATGGTTACTGTAATCTTTGCCTAGGGAGGACAAAGGATTTACAATATCCAAGAATCTCTCGAACATTTGTGTAACTATTTCGTTGGACTTCATTTTGAACGCCTCGTACTCTTGAGTAAGTCTGCTGACTTTAGATTCCTTGACTTGAGTCATGCCTTCATGTGTGACTTCGAGTAGCTTCCATACTTCATTAGTCGTTGTGCAGATAGACACCCTGTTAAATTCAGTTCTGTCTAAAGCACAAAAGAGAGCATTAATGGCACGTGCGTCAAGACTGGCCCTTTTCTTTTCTTCCTCTGTATATCTGCTATGGGGTTTTTCAACTAAAACTCCATCAACATTTATACGAGGTGGCTTTTGATAGCCATCAAGAACAATGGACCATAAATCAAAATCAAGAGATTTCAAGAAGAAACTCATCCGTGTTTTCCAATATGTATAATTTGTACCATCAAACAGTGGAGGTCTGTTTGTGGCCTGGCCTTCACTTGTGAATTTTACAGTTGCCATGCGTTGTGCTGTGATCTATATAACAGTTAATTAAAATGAATAAATAATTGCACTGTTACCTTTGCTTTACCTGTAACACCCGCTCTAATACCAATTGTATGAACGAAATAGTAAAGCGTAATACTCTAGAGAGGGGGTGAATAGAGTTGGCAGCGGAATAATGCTAAATAAAAATGTTAGCAGCACAATCACAGAATATTAATCACAACTGAAATAATGTAAAGGCAAAGTTAAGAGAGCAAACGCAAAGACAGAGATGTATACTGGTATCCCTCTGTTGAGGACTAATCCAGTCGGTAGAACTCTTGCTACCAGTTGAATCCACTATTGGAAAAACTGCAAGTTTTCTTACGAAGTCCTTGCAACTTCTACAACGCGAGCTTTGATACGAAGAACTCGTCCAACTTCAAATGTGAAGAGGTATTCTTCAATCAAGCCTTCTGATTACAATCTCTCAGAAACTTCTAGACCGTACCGTACTGGCAAATTGACTAGAGGATTGTAACTGGCTTGTGATCTGAAATTGAAAGCTCTAGAAAACTCTTTGGAAGACTGAAAGCTTTAGATAGAGAGAAGATTGAAAGTGAATGAGTGAGTTGAAATGATCGAAATCTTTCTCTATTTATAGGAGGTCCAAAGGCAGACTTCTGTCAGAATTCGGGCAGAATTCGGACAGAACTCTTTGAGCAAATCTCGGTCAAATCCGCAACTGCAGGAGGACCAAGTTCCAGAGATTCAAAATCACAACGGCCACCAACCGAACTCTGGCCGAACTCTGGCCGAGTTCTGTCAGGGTTAGGTTAGGGTTTTTAAAAATAGGTTTTGGTGATTTTTGAAAACCTTTTTGAAAACCTTTTTGTAAACATTTTGATAGATCATTTTAAAAACATTTTGAACTATTTTGGGGATAGCCTATTTGCCAGTACGACTCGGTGTACAACATATTTCTAAACTCAAATAAAATGAAAATTACATTACATAGAAAATACAGACTCGAGTAGGCAAACAGATCTTCAGTCTTGAACGGAGTGGATAGCCAATCTTACTTATGTCCAAGAAACCGAGATGTCCCAACTAGCTTTGTATATCCAGATAGAGTTTGATCAATTATTAAAATCAGGTTGACCATATGACCAATGGGCCAAGAAAATAGGGACACGGGCCTTTTCTCATACGAAAAGGTTGGTACCAATAACCGTTTTCGAATAATCTAGGACATGGCTCGGGTCCGGAATATACCGTTGTAATTAGGACACATAAAACATGACACGTGTCCCGCATAACGACGGCGGAAAGCAAGATAATAGGACACAGATACCTCTCTGCCGATTCTGGATCTGGGCCTGGGCCAGGGCGAACTGTTGTGGCCTCTGTTGCTGGAAGGCCTGGGCCTGAGACGGCAATGGACCCGGGAACGGGAGCTGCTGTGGTTGGTGAACTGGAGCTGATTCTGGTGCTGGTGCTGGTCCCATAACCGAGGGACTAGATACTATCGATGCTGAATCAATTCTGAAAGGACAGGACCCCACCCTATGGTCCGGTGCTCCACATAATAAACACAATCCCAACGCCTTGCGACACTCCGCTACCACGTGTCCAGGCTTCCCACAATAAGAATAGCCCACGGCGGAAGACTGTGCTTGCTTCTGTTTCTGCTGAGAGTACGTCGGGGTTGAGTGCTGAACCGACGTCACTGAGGCCGCTCGCCTCGGAGCTCCAATAGTCAAAGCCCTGGCTGCCGGGGCTGGTGCTGAAGACTGATTCATCTGGTCGCGAGACCGCTTTCGATCTCCGGTCTGGTCCGCTATCCTTCGGGAAGTGTACTCATGCCTCCTCGCTGCTCGCAAGACAGCATCGAAAGTTCTGTGCTCGAACTGCTCTACTGCCAGTATGATCTCCAAGTGGAGCCCCTGCTGAAATCGTTGTGCTCTGTCTAGCTCGGTTGCCACCAAGGTGGGAGCAAACCGACTCAACCTTGAAAACTCGGCCGCATATCCGTCAACCGTCCTGTTCATCTGCCTGAGATTACTAAACCTGGTCTGTAGGTCATTTCTAGCCACTGCGTCAAAGTACTTGGTCTGAAACATATCACTGAATACCGCCCACATGACAGGCGTACCTAAACTCGCTGCTTGCATAGCCCACCAGCTGCGGGCTAGGTCTAGTAACTGCAGGCGCACCACCGCCATCTTCTCTGCTTCAGGAGTCCTTGCAGCCTCTAAGATAATTTTAATGTCCTGTAGCCAGGCATCTGCAGCAATAGCATCCTCGCTACCGTCGAAGAAGGGAGGGTTCAGGCGCTTGAAATTGTTGACCACACTGTTCCCTCGAGGACCAATTTTGCTCATAGCATCATGTACTGCTTGCTGCAAGGCATCACCTTGACGGTCCTGAGATGCAAGCAACTCACGGATGAGCCCTATCAAGACCCCATCTTCTGACCCTGCTGGCTGAACTGGCTGGACTGGGGGCATTGGTTCTCCAGAAGGCATGGCTCGAGAGGCGGCTGCGGAGGACTGATCTTGATCTTCTTGCTGCTGCTGGTCTGCCGGCCGAACTTCTTCTGGCTGATCAACAGGAGTGATGCCGCTGAAGCAATGACATCAGGAATATTAAGGAAGGACCAGGATAGAACAATGATGCAAGCATGTTATCAAGTCAGGGATTCAAGAAGATAAGAAGATACGAGTGGAGATCAAAGGCGAGTACAGATTGAGACATCTATCCAGTAAACCCTCACATTTCTTGATTGACAAGACCTGCGTGGGCCACCACTTAAACCATGTCACGCCCCAGAACTAGAATACTGGAGAGCGGGGGCGGACACAGCCAGCTACGTATAATGAAATGGAATCCATCTCACTATACGGTCACGGTTATCTAGAAATATGAGGGTTTATCTACAAGCCATCAGTCTCTTAAGGTCATATATTATCCTATTGTCTCAATCTCAACAAGTAATGATAATAACAAAATATCAGATCACCAAATATACAATTGTAAGGCATCCCAAATATTACATATCCAGATGATCATGAAGTTAGTCGTACAAAATGTAAGGACTAGCAAGAGTTAAGTCATACATGATCAACCTCGAGTTGCCAATCATGTTTACAGCCCGTAGGCAGACAGAAAGTAAAGTGCATCGAGCTAACAGGTGCTCGTCGGCTAAATGCCTCAAAAGAATAATGTACAATTACAGTGGGAGAACAAAAGAAACCCACTCGTTGCCAGGATTTCCTCTAGCGGTCACCATATGGCTGGAAAGCAGGTAGATCCTTTGCTGCTGCTCCGGTATCTGACCATACAAAACCAGCTGGGTCAGACCCCAGAAAGAGCAAGTGCCACAAAGGAGGCTTCACTTAGGAACCCAAAACCAGCAAATTAGCATAATAATATAATTACATAATAAGAGACAGTAATTTAAGAAAAAGCATGATAGGTGAATATAAAAGACAATCTTGTACAGAATCGATAAAAGACAGAACATATGGAAAGCATGACAGGATGATATACGATGAGATAACCATGTGACTATTCAGATAACCAGGTTACAACCCGTAAACCAAACAAGGACCGGGGTTGTAACCCGTCGTCTGAACGGAACTTGGATTCTCCCACCATTTATCGGCAAAATATAAGAAAATCAGGACAGGTAGCAATTCTTGTGCAGGAATCAAGACAAGACTAGACAGGTTATACTTCACTCAATCAATCACGGCCAAGCAAATACTACGGCTTACTACTTTAACTAACTAGGGTTATCACAAACCTAATTACTAACAAGATGTAATGAGAATTCCAAGTCCGGTTACCTGTTTATTACTACCTGAGTGATCCCAGCAAGAAAAAGAAAAGATAGCAGGATATAGCAGACACACTGTAGTAAGATACATGTGTCCTAAGGTACCACACTCGACGGCGGGCTGGAAGTACGCTCATCTCGACGGATAGCAACAAATCCCAAGTATATATATATATATAAGGCCGGGACCAAAGGGGCAACGGGTAACTGGAAAATTCTCCATGAACTATTTGATCAATCTAGTCATTAATCCTAGCCATATTCAGTATGAATCCCTGACCGTGGGAAACCAGGGAGTCATGTCCTAGACATGATGCAAGACAAGACAGGTTCATTTGTACAAACACATTCACCCACGGTGTCCAGGCCATTTATTCTTGTCAAGTCGTGTTTAGCCGTCGCAACAGCATTAAGTTATCAAGTCATGCTACAAGTTACAAGTTACAAGTCAAGTCAAGTCAAGAGTGCGCCGCCATGGGCCACTATCAAGTTATCAAGTCACAAGGATTAATTACAAGTTACAAGTTAGGTGTGCACCCCACTGGGTCACTTGCAAGGAGATCAGAGAATACCAGGATCATAATTCACAGAAAATCCCGAAAACCGTACTAGTCATAAACAATTACTTGAAAACCGTGTTAGGGCGTGTCGAGTCAAGATAGTCATGCTGTGTTGAACAGATCTCAGGAAAACCCAATCCACAAAAGAGAAACCAAATCGAGAAATAAAACCAATACTCCTAGAGCCAATGGGTTAAGCAAGGGGTTCAGGGTGCAGCGTACGCACAAGGGCACGCTCAGCGTACGCACAAAAGCACGCACGCAGGAGAGCTAAAGTACGCACGCAGGAAAGCTGCGTACGCACAAAAGCACGCACGCAAGAGAGCTGCGTGCGCGAAAAGACACGCACGCAGGAGAGCTGCGTACGCGAAAAGTCACGCACGCAGGAGAGCTGCGTACGCAAAAAGTCACGCACGCAAGAGAGCTGCGTACGCGAAAAGTCACGCACGCAAGAGAGCTGCGTACGCGAAAAGTCACGCACGCAAGAGAGCTGCGTACGCGAAAAGTCACGCACGCAGGAGAGCTGCGTACGCACAAAAGCACACACGCAGGAGGAAAACGTACGCTCAGGTCATGCGTACGCTCAAGTCTGCGTACCAGGGCACGCTCAAGTCTGCGTACGCAAGGGACACGCTTCCAATAGGAAGCGTACCCAAGAGACACGCTTCCAACAGGAAGCGTACTCAAGTCTGCGTACGCAGCGCTAAAGAGCGCGCGCAGCTCAGTGGCGTAAGCTAAGAAGCTCTGCACACTGCTCACTGTCTTCTCCAAACAGCAAGAACTCCATGGTTGAACCCAAGCTTCAAAACATCACAACTTGGCCATCCGAACTCCAAATCCGGATTTCCAAAGTTCTAACTTAGGTGAAATTGAATCCTCTTCCACATAGAAACATCAAAACCCATAAAAATCCAACTTAAATGGATCAAAACCATATAAATCCAAAAATAAAGAAAACTTAGATCTAGAACAATGGAGACTCCAAATCACAAAATACCAAGTTCTAATGTTGATCACCATGTCCTAAACTAGCAAATGGATAAATAAAATAGGGTTCTCATGTGGTGGCAAGGTGCACTTGCCTATGGATGTGGAGAGTTGTGTGGAGGAAGAAGAAGAAGAAGAAGAAGAAGAAATTAATGGAGGAGGTAATGAAGAGAGAGAGTGTTGGGTGGGGATTATAAAGAGGGTGGGATGTGGTGGAATAAAGGTAGAGCATAGGCTAAGGTGTTCCAATACACATTAAACCAAACCAAACCAACTCAAACCAATTAAAACCGAGCAAGGTCAAAACCCAAAATACGAGAAATATCGAAATTCCATAAGTTGAGAAAAATAAAAATACATGCCAAAATCCAGATACGAGTATAAATACGAAATACGGGAGATACGGAAAATGAGGGTGACAACTCTACCCACCTTAAA
Organism: Iris pallida; assembly: GCA_029216955.1. Taxonomy (NCBI): domain Eukaryota; kingdom Viridiplantae; phylum Streptophyta; class Magnoliopsida; order Asparagales; family Iridaceae; genus Iris; species Iris pallida. The sequence goes on from JANAVB010041219.1 coordinate 34,741,472, forward strand.
AGAATTCCGTCCTCGAAATTTAATCAAGGAGCTAGAGATTGTCACGACAAGCTACTTTAAGCACAGGCAAGCTACACTAAGCAGTTCAATCATACAATCATATAATGCAAGCAAGGAAGGGAAAACGTAAGGCATAAGGAAGACATTATACCTCACAAGTCAAACAGGTAGGGATATCGTGATCGGATGTCATCCTCACACTCCCACGTTTGACTCTCCCAAGGAGCGATGAACTCAAGCAACATGAACTAAACTGATAGTCTTGCGCTTGAGATCTCTCCCCTTGGTCAAACAGGGACACTGGCCTTTCCTCATACAAAAAGGTTGGTACCAATAACCGTTTTTGAATGATCTTGGACATGGCTCGGGTCCGGAATATACCGTTGTAATTAGGACACATGAAACATGACACGTGTCCCGCATAACGACGGCGGAAAGCAAGATAATAGGACACAGATACCTCTCTTCCGATTCTGGATCTGGGCCTGGGCCAGGGCAAACTGTTGTGGCCTCTGTTGCTGGAAGGCCTGGGCCTGAGACGGCAATGGACCCGGGAACGGGAGCTGCTGTGGTTGGTGAACTGGAGCTGATTCTGGTGCTGGTGCTGGTCCCATAACCGAGGGACTAGATACTATCGATGCTGAATCAACTCTGAAAGGGCAGGACCCCACCCTATGGTCCGGTGCTCCACACAATAAACACAATCCCAACGCCTTGCGATACTCCGCTACCACGTGTCCAGGCTTCCCACAATAAGAACAGCCCACGACGGAAGACTGTGCTTGCTTCTGTTTCTGCTGAGAGTACGTCGGGGTTGAGTGCTGAACCGACGTCTCTGAGGCCGCTCGCCTCGGAGCTCCAATAGTCAAAGCCCTGGCTGCCGGGGCTGGTGCTGAAGACTGATTCATCTGGTCGCGAGACCGCTTTCGATCTTCGGTCCGGTCCGGTCCGCTATCCTTCGGGAAGTGTACTCATGCCTCCTCGCTGCTCGCAAGACGGCATCGAAAGTTCTGTGCTCGAACTGCTCTACTGCCAGTATGATCTCCAAGTGGAGCCCCTGCTGAAATTGCTGTGCTCTGTCTAGCTCGGTTGCCACCAAGGTGGGAGCAAACCGACTCAACCTTGAAAACTCGGCCGCATATCCGTCGACCGTCCTGTTCATCTGCCTGAGATTACTAAACCTGGTCTGTAGGTCATATCTAGCCACTGCGTCAAAGTACTTGGTCTGAAACATATCACTGAATACCGCCCACATGACAGGCGTACCTAAACTCGCTGCTTGTATAGCCCACCAGCTGCGGGCTAGGTCTAGTAACTGCAGGCGCACCACCGCCACCTTCTCTGCTTCAGGAGTCCTTGCTGCCTCTAAGATTACTTCAATGTCCTGTAGCCAGGCATCTACAGCAATAGCATCCTCGCTGCCGTCGAAGAAGGGAGGGTTCAGGCGCTTGAAATTGTTGATCGCACTGTTCCCTCGAGGACCAATTCCGCTCATAGCATCATATACTGCTTGCTGCAAGGCATCACCTCGACGGTCCTGAGATGCAAGCAACTCACGGATGAGCCCTATCAAGACCCCATCTTCTGACCCTGATGGCTGAACTGGCTGGACTGGGGGCATTGGTTCTCCAGAAGGCATGGCTCGAGAGGCGGCTGCGGAGGACTGATCTTGATCTTCTTGCTGCTGCTGGTCTGCCGGCCGAACTTCTTCTGGCTGATCAACTGGAGTGATGCCGCTGAAGCAATGACATCAGGAATATTAAGGAAGGACCAGGATAGAACAATGATGCAAGCATATTATCAAGTCAGGGATTCAAGGAGATAAGAAGATACGAGTGGAGATCAAAGGCGAGTACAGATTGAGACATCTATCCAGTAAACCCTCATATTTCTTGATTGACAAGACCTGCATGGGCCACCACTTAAACCATGTCACGCTCCAGAACCAGAATACTGGAGAGCGGGGGCGGACACAGCCAGCTACGTATAATGAAATGGAATCCATCTCACTATACGGTCACGGCTGTCTAGAAATATGAGGGTTTATCTACAAGCCATCAGTCTCTTAAGGTCATATATTATCCTATTGTCTCAATCTCAACAAGTAATGATAATAACAAGATATCAGATCACCAAATATACAATTGTAAGGCGTCCCAAACATTACATATCCAGATGATCATGAAGCTAATCGTACAAAATGTAAGGACTAGCAAGAGTTAAGTCATACATGATCAACCTCGAGTTGCCAATTATGTTTACAGCCCGTAGGCAGACAGAAAGTAAAGTCCATCGAGCTAACAGGTGCTCGTCGGCTAAATACCTCAAAAGAATAATGTACAATTACAGTGGGAGAACAAAAGAAACCCACTCGTTGCCAGGATTCCCTCTAGTGGTCACCATCTGGCTGGAAAGCAGGTAGATCCTTTGCTGCTGCTCCGGTATCTGGCCATACAAAATCAGTTGGGTCAGACCCCAGAAAGAGCAAGTACCACAAAGGAGGCTTCACTTAGGAACCCAAAACCAGCAAATTAGCACAATAATATAATTACATAATAAGAGACAGTAATTTAAGAAAAAGCATGATAGGTGAATATAAAAGACAATCTTGTACAGAATCGATAAAAGACAGAACATATGGAAAGCATGACAGGATGATATACGATGAGATAACCATGGGACTATTCAGATAACCAGGTTACAACCCGTAAACCAAACAAGGACCGGGGTTGTAACCCTTCGTCTGAACGGAACTTGGATTCTCCCACTATTTATCGGAAAAAATATAAGAAAATCATGACAGGTAGCAATTCTTGTGCAGGAATCAAGACAAGACTAGACAGGTTATACTTCACTCAATCAATCACGGCCAAGCAAATACTACGGCTTACTACTTTAACTAACTAGGGTTATCACAAACCTAATTACTAACAAGATGCAATGAGAATTCCAAGTCCGGTTACCTGTTTGTTACTACCTGAGTGATCCCAGCAAGAAAAGGAAAAGATAGCAGGATATAGCAGATACACTGTAGTAAGATACATGTGTCCTAAGGTACCACACTCGACGGCGGGCTGGAAGTGTGCTCATCTCGACGGATAGCAACAAATCCCAAGTATATATATATATATAAGGCCGGGACCAAAGGGGCAACGGGTAACTGGAAAATTCTCCATGAACTATTTGATCAATCTAGTCATTAATCCTAGCCATATTCAGTATGAATCCCTGACCGTGGAAAACCAGGGAGTCATGTCCTAGACATGATGCAAGACAAGACAGGTTCATTTGTACAAACACATTCACCCACGGTGTCCAGGCCATTTATTCTTGTCAAGTCGTGTTTAGCCGTCGCAACAGCATTAAGTTATCAAGTCATGCTACAAGTTACAAGTTACAAGTCAAGTCAAGTCAAGAGTGCGCCGCCACGGGCCACTATCAAGTTATCAAGTCACAAGGATTAATTACAAGTTACAAGTTAGGTGTGCACCCCACTGGGTCACTAGCAAGGAGATCAGAGAATACCAGGATCATAATTCACAGAAAATCCTAAAAATCGTACTAGTCATAAACAGTTACTTGAAAACCGTGTTAGGCCGTGTCGGGTCAAGATAGTCGTGCTGTGTTGAACAGATCTCAGGAAAACCCAATCCACAAAAGAGAAACCAAATCGAGAAATAAAACCAATACTCCTAGAGCCAATGGGTTAAGCAAGGGGTTCAGGGTGCAGCGTACGCACAAGGGCACGCACAGCGTACGCACAAAAGCACGCACGCAGGAGAGCTAAAGTACGCATGCAGAAAAGCTGCGTACGTACAAAAGCACGCACGCAAGAGAGCTGCGTACGCGAAAAGACACGCACGCAGGAGAGCTGCGTACGCGAAAAGTCACGCACGCAGGAGAGCTGCGTACGCGAAAAGTCACGCACGCAAGAGAGCTGCGTACGCGAAAAGTCACGCACGCAAGAGAGCTGCGTACGCGAAAATTCACGCACGTAAGAGAGCTGCGTACGCGAAAAGTCATGCACGCAGGAGAGCTGCGTACGCACAAAAGCACGCACGCAGGGGGAAAACGTACGCTCAGGTCATGCGTACGCTCAAGTCTGCGTACCAGGGTACGCTCAAGTCTGCGTACGCAAGGGACACGCTTCCAACAGGAAGCGTACCCAAGAGACACGCTTCCAACAGGAAGCATACTCAAGTCTGCGTACGCAGCGCTAAAGAGCGCGCACAGCTCAGTGGCGTAAGCTAAGAAGCTCTGCACACTGCTCACTGTCTTTTCCAAACAGCAAGAACTCCATGGTTGAACCCAAGCTTCAAAACATCACAACTTGGCCATCCGAACTCCAAATCCGGATTTCCAAAGTTCTAACTTGGGTGAAATTGAATCCTCTTCCACATAGAAACATGAAAACCCATAAAAATCCAACTTAAATGGATCAAAACCATATAAATCTAAAAATAAAGAAAACTTCGATCTAGAACAATGGAGACTCCAAATCATAAAATACCAAGTTCAGTAAATGAACAAATAAAATAGGGTTCTCATGTGGTGGCAAGGTGCACTTGCCTATGGGTGTGGAGAGTTGTGTGGAGGAAGAAGAAGAAGAAGAAGAAGAAGAAATTAATGGAGGAGGTAATGAAGAGAGAGAGTGTTAGGTGGGGATTATAAAGAGGGTCGGATGTGGTGGAATGAAGGTGGAGCATAGGCTAAGGTGTTCCAATACACATTAAACCAAACCAAACCAACTCAAACCAATTAAAACCGAGCCAGGTCAAAACCCAAAATACGAGAAATACTGAAATTCCACAAGTTGAGAAAAATAAAAATACATGCCAAAATCCAGATACGAGTATAAATACGAAATACGAGAAATACGGAAAATGAGGGTGACAATATGTGCTTGGTAGCATCCCCTTTGATGTAACCATGTTTCGCTTGATCAATAACAGCGGTATTGTCCTCATAGACGACAACAGGTTCATCTGGGTCATATGGAAGATCACATGTACTTCGAATATGGACAATAACAGCTCGAAGCCATACACACTCTCTAGTCGCCTCATAGAGCGCGAGTAGCACAGAGTGGTTCGTTGAAGTAGCCACTAAGGTCTGTTTGCGAGACCTCCAAGAAATCGTCGTGTTCCCAATGGTAAGACATAACCAGATTGGGAACGCCCCTTGTGCGGATCAGATAAGTATCCCGCATCGGCGTAGCCAACAAGGGTCACGTTGCTTCGAGTGCCAAGAGCGTTGGACTCACTCAAAACCGCGTAGGGATAGAACAAGCCCAAGTCCGTAGTACCCTTAAGGTAACGGAAAATGTCTTTTATGCCATTCCAATGGCGGCGTGTTGGCACGGTGCTGTGTCGAGCTAGACAATTCACAGCAAACGAGATGTCCGGTCTAGTACATTGGGCCAAGTACAATAAAGTGCCTATTGTACCCAGATAAGAGCACTCAGGACTCAATATCTCTTCGTCGTCCTCCTTTGGACGAAATGGGTCCTTAGTAATGTCTAGAGAGCGGACGATCATGGGAGTAGCGGACGGCTTAACGTCAAAATGACTAAAGCGTCTCAACACCTTTTGGGTGGAGTTCGCTTGATGGACAAGAATTTTATCTTTACGGTGCTCGATCTGCAGGCCAAGGCAAAATCGTATCTTTCCAAGATACTTCATCTCGAATTCCCTCTTCAGGATATCAGCAGTTTCTGACAAGTCTTTTTCGTTCCTATGAGATTCATGTCATCTACATAGACCGCGATGATTGCGTATCCTGAAGTGGATTTCTTTATGAACACGCATGGGCAAATTTCGTTATTAACGTATCCCAAACCGATCAAGTATTCGCTTAGGCGGTTATACCACATTCGTCCGGATTGTTTCAATCCATATAGCGAATGCCTCAGTCTAATCGAGAACGCGTTCCGTGGTCAGGAACTACTTGATTCAGGCATCTTTAGTCCTTCAGGAACTCTCATGTATATCTCTGTGTCCAGATCCCCATAGAGATAGGCTGTGACCACATCCATGAGCTACATATTCAGTTTTTTGGAAACTACTAAACTGATTAAGTAGCGGAACGTTATAACGTCCATTACGGGTAGGGCTGGGCATACGGGTCCACGACCCGCGGTTCCGATCCGTCCCGAACCGTATATTGTCCAAACAAGCCGGTTCCAAAATTTTTACTTTCAAACGGGGCGGGGCGGGTTGTGTAAAATAAACGGATCGAGGCGGGTCGTGTTTCCAAATGAAACGGGGCCCCGGCCCGGCCCGTTTGTTTTGATTTTTTTTCTTCTTCTTATTTTTACTTTCAATGACTTACTATTAATGCTTAAAAGTTCTTATCTGTCTTGTTGAAATATGGATTGCCTCTTCTTCATTTTTTTTGTGTTGTTTAGTGCGGTTGCTTGGATGTAAGGATGACTTTTCTTCTTCTTTTATGTTGTTTGATTGTGTTGCAAGTTGCAACAACTTGGATTGCCTCATGTTTCTTACAACAAGAAAAACAATGTATATTGCAGTAGTTAGGAACACAAAATAAAGGCTCTACAACCTGTTTTCTTGTGAGGATGCTCGGTAAGGAAAGTCCTCCAACTAATTTTGTTATGCTCTCTATCAATTTATTGCTCTGTGACAACTTAAACTCATCTATTTTGTACTGCAGAACTACTAAATTTTGGACCCGTTTGGACCCGCGGGTTCTTTCGGATTGGATCCGTTTTAAACGGGCCGGGTCCAATCCGATTCCAAAAAAATTTAGGCCCGGCCCGGCCCGTCAAGAAACGGGTCCGGTCCGGGTCTACAAAGTTTGGGCCCGGCCCGACCCGTGCCCACCCCTAATTATGGGAGAATACGTCTCCTCGTAATCAATTCTAGGGCGTTGTGAGAAACCTTGCGCCACAAGGCGAGCCTTGTATCGCACAAGCTCATTTCTCTCATTACGCTTCCTTAGGAAAACCCATTTGTGACCAACTGGTTTAACATTGGGTGGTGTTGGAGCAACAGGTCCAAACATGTTTCTTTTCGCTAAGGAGTCTAGTTCAGCCTGGATTGCTTGTTTCCATTGTGACCAGTCCGTTCGTCGTTGACACTCGGCAACACTACGAGGTTCCATGTCATCATTGTTCATAATGTCAGTGGCCACTGAGTATATGAACACATCATCGATGACAGTTTTATTTCGCTTCAAAATATCGTCTAAGCTAGCATACTCGACGAATATTTCGAGGTTATCGGCATGATTAGGAATAGGCGTTTCATTTGGAACGCGCTCTTCTAATACATCGTCGTGATCCTTAATGATCTCATGTGGCAAAACGCTTTTAACAAGATTTCTCCACTTCCGGGACAGAACATCTTTGGAACCAACCGGTCTTTCCTTCTTCTTGGGAATAGCGGTGGACTGGACAGCCGATGGCAGCGTCCTTTGCTCGGCGGGTTCGACCGGAGCAACATGTTTTACAGGAACATGGCGTCTCTCAGGGACGTCTATCCTTGCAGGCACATTTATAGCAGGTATAATTGATCTCGTGACTTTTGCTAGGTCGCTAAATGCGTCTGGCATTTGATTTGTAATATCTTGCAGACCTAGAATCCTCTGCACTTCCTTATCACTATGTGCAGAGGGGGATCATAATGAGCAACAGCGGGCACATGCCACGCTAATTCACGTTGTTCCTCATCAACGTTAGCGTGCATTTCTCCCCCTAACAACGGGAAGATTGTCTCATCAAAGTCACAATCCGCGTGTCTCGCGGTAAAGAGATCGCCTGTCAAGGGCTCTAAATAGCGAATGATGGACGGGGAATTATAACCGACATATATTCCCCGTCGCTTCTGAGGTCCAAATTTTGAACGCCTTATCGGCTCAATTGGAACATTGACTAGCCACCCAAACACGCGTAAATGTGAGATGTCAGGCTCACATCCAGTAACCAGCTGGTACACGGAAAGTGGTTGGGTGGTCATGGGCCTCAGACGGACCAAATTTACAGCGTGCAAAATTGTATAGTCCCATGCAGATAGTGGGAGTTTGGTGCGCGTAACCAAGGTCCGTGCTATCATTTGCAGTCGCTTTATAAAAGCTTCTGCTAGGCCATTTTGGGTATGAACATACGCAACAGGATGTTCAAGATTTATTCCCAAAGTCATGCAATAATCATCGAAAGTCTTCGATGTAAACTCTGTGGCATTATCAAGTCTAATAGACTTTATCGGATAATCCGGATGGTGAGCCCTTAACTTAATAATCTGGGCGAGGAGTTTAGGAAATGCTGCATTTTGGGTGGACAACAACACTACGTGTGACCATCTAGTCGATGCATCAACCAAAACCATGAAGTATTTAAATGGTCCGCATGTTGTTTGGATTGGTCCACAAATATCTCCATGAATTCTCTCAAGGAATTGAGAAACTAATCTCGTAGGTTTCACATGGAGTGGCTTGAGATTCGTCTTCCCAATCGAGCAAGCTTGGCATAGGCTTTTCGGATTTATAACGAAATTCTTTCCTCCAAGAGGATGCCCATGTGATGCATTCATAGTGCGAAGCATCGTATTTTGACCCGGATGACCCAGCCGGTCATGCCATAGCATAAAAGTCCTCTCATCAACTGGCGTTCGACGAATGATAAGATTACTTTCGATGTGTTGTATCGTAGTGAGATACAAACCACTTGAAAGACATTTCAACTTCTTCAAGATACGCTTTTGGCCGTACTGAGTGGAGGTAATAAAAAGATACTCGAAGCCATGTTCTCGAGCAGTTTCAACATGAAATCCGTTTTCTCGAATATCCTTAAAACTCAGTAAGATACGACTGGACCTTAGAGAATATAAGGCCTCTGATACTTCAACGGGAGTACCATTGGACAACGAAAAACGGGCTTTGCCAAAACCTTGAACAAGGGTTGAGGGTCCCGAAATGGTTGTCACTGAGGTTACTTTAGGCGTATAGGAGATAAAGTATGATTTATCTCTCAAGATAGTGTGAGTCGTTCCACTATCAACCAGACAATCTACTGCCCCGTGGTCCATGCCTATAAGTAAAGAAAATTAAATTTTGTCACACGTTTGAGGAAAGTGCTCGAAATAGAACTTTAATTTATCGAGAAAACAGAAAATACAAACCACCAAAAGTCTCATGACTTAAATCAAATATAGAGATAATGGAGATTCATTCTTCCATTTCTGCTACAAAATCGGGGGTCTCAAGATTTAGATTTTTGCACTCGTTGACCAGATTTGCTTCGGCCCGACACCCCTTGTGATAGTTATCAACTTCTTGGGGGGTCGCCCTGCAAGTCCGTTGCATATGACCATAAGCACCACATTTGTAGCAGAGAGTAGGCGATTGGCCTTCCACTCTCGCTTTGGGACGACTGGCCCGTTGGTTCTTACCATGAGACTGCCTAGGAGTCAAAGGTCCTTGGTTCTTGTTAGAACCTCGCTTTGGGTGGCGAGACTTAAACTCGCCTCTGTTCCTTGGCTGGGACGACTGGCCCTTGTCTCATTTCCACCGTGGATTTGGTCCACGGAGAGCGTTTGCATCAGACATTGGAATTACCTTTGTTCCAGCAGGACGAGAATTGTTGTTTCTCATTAAAATGAGACTGTTCTTCTCGTCGAGTAAAAGCTGGGTGATGAGCTCGGGAAACTTGGTGAACTTAGACTGACGGTATTCCTTTTGGAGCAAGTTGTCAGTGGAAGGAAATATGGTGTATGTTTTCTCCAATAGATCACTGTCGGTTAATATCTCACCGCAGTATTGGAGAAGTGATCGAATCATGCAGACTTCATTGTTGTAATCAGTTACACTCTTGAAGTCTTGGAAGCGCAGGTTCAACCAGTCATGGCGTGCTTCAGGTAGCCATATGGTCTTCTGGTAGTCGAAGCGCTCTTTCAGAGAGTCCCATAGCGTCTTCGGCGAGGAGATTTCAATGAACTCCGACTTCATGGCGTCAAATAAATGCCTGCGGAATAGAATCATCGCTTTGGCGTTCATTGAGCGAGTGACTTCCACTTCACGCTATTTCTCGTTATAGATGACGTCCAAGAGGCCCTGCGCATCTAGATGGTTCTGGATGTCTTGCGTCCAGTCCAAGTAGTTCTTGCCAGAGACTTCAAGGATGGGAAAATCAATCTTGATCGACATTTTTCTACAACAGGAGAAAAAAATTTGATCAGTCAACATATAAAACGACAGGTTTATATGGATTTGGTTTGTATAAGCAACAACAAACAATCGTAAATAAAAACAACGGTTTTGAAAAAACGATTTTTGTTTAAAAATTATCTTATATCGATCGACGGGCCGATATAGAGAGGTCAAACAGTTTCTTACAAAAATGCATAATTATAAATACAATTTGAGCAAAAAATAATATTCGGTCAACCCCTTTCAGTAGCTCTACGTGAATATGACCAGGCGGAAAAAATGAGGGAGGAGGGTCACCGGGGACCACTTAAAAACCAAGCCCCAAGTTCTTTCTGACATCATACCCAAATAGGTGAGCCTATTCGGAGAGACTTCGTAAAATTTTTGTCAAATGTAAGAATAAATAAGATTTTTCAAGAAATTCACGCTATTTGCGAACTGTGCAAAATAGGTGACAATTTAGTGCGTGCTCAAAATGAGCGTTGCCTTTGAAAAATTATTAACCAAAAAGGTTATTTTTAGGAGGCCCAAATTTGGCGGTGCCAGAATTTGTTTATGTAGCCAAGACAATTTTTCAATTTTCACGCCATTACGCTAAAAAAAACGTACAACATAAGTAGGCAACAACACACAAAAGAATTGGTGCCTAAGCAAGCGGCACCAAAAAAATATCAACTATTTTTCCGACGTCTAATGAAGCGACGCCAAAAAAATAGCGAGTAAAAAATACAATTTTTACGACCCATTGTTACAATAATTCACTGAGTAACATAAAGAAAAAAATGCTACTGAGGTGCTTGTCGGGACGCAGATTCCACGGAGACGCTCAAATCCATCATTACCAAAAAAATGTTAGCACTCCAAATCCCAGACAACAAGAAGGAAGGAGCAATAATGTGACAATAGCTAAAATGGGGAAGTTGGTCTAAAGGGCTAGTTTAAGGTTCTGGTCCGATAGGTCCTGGGTTCAAAACCCACTTGAGACAAAATGTGTATATATATATTTTTTTTTTCCAAATAGTCTGCTATATGCATTAGAATCAAATGTGTATGACGAAAGGCATATGCCATTGAAAACACAACACAACTATTTTAGAAAAGAAGAAAGAGGAAATCTGCTACTGCTAAAAAAAGTTACATGAATTCTAATTAACAAAACCCACTTACCATATGATTTATGTTTTTATAGACTATTCATGTATGTGACCTCTATTTTCTATTATATGAAAATATGTACTTTTTAATTATATACTTTAAGCCACGAAATCTTTCATTTTCAATTGTTCTAAATATGCAAATGAATTAGATGCTCTGCATATTGGCCTTCAAGTATAATAGATCCACTGAGAGCTAGTGGTATATGAATGCTAATACAACCTTAGCTTACAGAAGAGGATAAGAAAAAGCAAACATCTTGCTCGATTGATACACACTAAGCCCCTATGATGCTTAACTCTATTCAAAGATAACAAGAAATTACCTTTCTTGCCGTACGGTGGAAGGAGATAAAAAAACGAACGGTACGTCGGGTCTCCGGTGTTGCACGAGCAAAGTGCTGATAACGTGTTGTGGACAATTAGCTCAACCTCTCAATGTATATCAATATATGTGTATCAATCTATATACAAGCTATCCCAACCTCTCTTTATATAGGAAGAGAGAGGTTGGGAGTTACATAATGAAAGGTCACTTAGGAGTTACAAAGTGAAGAGTCATGAGTTACAAAATGAAGAGTCACCATGATTCACCATGATGAGATGAGTTACAACAGAAACACAATTTTATAAATAAAAGGAAAGAGAGAAGAGAGCGACACCAACGGTTTTAAATTTAGTTTTAGGGAGTTCCTATTTCCTATTGAACTTGATGTAGCTTGAAACTTTTTTTTCTTGGATACCTCATTTTCTAAAATGATGCTATCAATGTTTAAATCACATAATCGAACAAGACACTGGATTGAGTAAAATCGGTTTAACCAATTGGTTCAATCACAAGACCAATCTAAAGGGATCACGTTCATTTCCTTCTGGATAATAATTTTCACAAAAATAATCACTTACAAACGGTTTTTGCAAAACAATGGATCAACACCGACCCAATATGAAAATACTACAAGTTCACGGATCAACCGGTTGAACCAATCGGTCTGATTCGTTTTTTAAAACACTGGATGCTACAATATTGAGTCTGGTCAAAAGCTGCATCAATACGAAGTTCACTGGACAATTTGAAATCCTGACTTATGTGAGTAATGTTGTTCTTTTGTGTGTTTTTCTAGTTATTTTCGTGTCTCCAACAATACTTGATAAAAAAAAATTCAAATTTATTTATATTTATATACACGTGTCATATTTCTATTGTGACACATATTTTGTCCCAAAAAGCTCACTCTTTTAATCACCACTTTATCCATATCTCGTGCATATGTAGAATGTATACTGATGTACAGGTTATGTACCTTAAGATGGACATCTTCAAAAAAAAATTTATGATAAGAATTAATGGATAATTAGACGAGAAAGTTAACATTAGTCTTTTAAAAAAAAAAAAGATGGACGTTTCTATTACATTTGAAATATAACCTTTCCTAAAGAAGGTTTTGATGTCATTATCATAATTTTACGAAAATTTACTTTGACCCTGATATAACTATAATGTTTGTTATAAAAATTTTGTTTGAAGTATTCTTGGCAATTTGAAACCGAATAAAATATGGCTAGTAGTGGTAATAATTTGAGTGTAATAACGTACAAAAAATACGGAACTAAATTTGTATGCATTTTTTTTCTTCCTCAAAATATTATTTTCAATCAATTTAATTTAATGATTGTATTAGATATTTTAAATTTTTTTTTTTTTTTTTGAGAAACTAAACTTATTTTTAGGTGTCTACAATTTGTTAAGTACTAATAAATTTGAGCAATTGCTAATTGCTTGGTAAAATGCTTGGATTTGGAATTTAATGCCTCGAAAACGTAAAATAAATTTGAGCAATTGCTAATTGCTTGGTAAAATGCTTGGATTTGGAATTTAATGCCTCGAAAACGTAAAATGTACTGTAAAGTTTTTGTTCACAGCGATTTTTATTCGCCGATTTTCAACTTTTAGAGCCTTTTGGTTGGCTATTTGCTAAAAACATTCTCTTAGACCCAAACCCCAACTGGTTCAAGAATGCGCCACTCCACTACGCGCTGTTGCATAAGGTTTGATTCAATTGATGTAAAATCCTTTCTTTCTTTGTTTAAAATTAGAACATGAAAGTAGAAAATATGATCCAGAAATTTTGATATTGCAATGGAGTATAAATATTTATTCAATTTTGATTTCGATCCAAAATCAAATGAGTACAAAATATAAATACACCCAATTCTTTGGGGATGGTGTGATTAAAAATATTTTTTTTAAAAACAACACTTTTATGTGTGTTTTTAATTATAATTTTAAAATTTTAACAATTAATCTAACTTTGTACACATTTTAAAATTCAACAAATGTGTATAGAAATTATAATTTTTAATATAGTTAAACAACAATACCAACTTTGGATCAAACACATTTAACAATAAAAATAATACAACCAAATAAACTGAATTTAATATTCTATTTGAGTTAAGTTTGGCGATCAAAATTCACTTTTAAATTTTAGAATTTCAATTTATTCAAAAAATATCAAAAAAAACCAAACTATATTTCTTTTAAGAAAAATATATATAAACGTAATTATGATCTCATTAAAGACATTGTGTTAACCCAATATTGATTTTTCTCTCTCTATGAGATTTTTTTAAATGTCACACTTTATTACATGCATTTTACCATGACTTGATCCACTTATCTTTCATCACCCAGCCAAACCAAGAACTTAAGACTATCAATGGTAACCACAAGAGTTGCTCGCAAGTTCTCAATTTTTTACAAGTATTTTCATCTACAAAATAACACTTAGGGGGGCGTTTGGTATGCGGAATAGTATATAACCGGAAATTCTATATTCTCGGGAATCAAATTCCAAGAAATTAAATTTCCTGAAAAATTACATTCCCTGTTTGGTGACAATATAATATTCCCGAAAAAAAATAACGAAAAAAAATGAACAAATATAAAAAACCTGTAAAAACAAAAAAAATCGGTAAAAAAAAATGGTAAAAACGACAAAAAATCGGTAAAAACAGACAAAATAACAAAAAACGACAAAAAATCGATTAAACGACAAAAATGACCAAAACACGACAAAAAATATATAAACGACAAAAAATAACAAAAATGGTAAAAACGACAAAAATAACCAAAACACGACAAAAACGACATAAAATCGGTAAAAACGAAAAAAATCAAAATGCGACAAAAACGACAAAAAACAACAAAAAAAATGTTAAAACGACAAAAAAAAAAGGTTAAAAGAACAAAAAATCGGTTAAAACAATAAAAAAAAAAAAACCTAAAAGCGACAAAAACGAAAAATAATCGATAAAAACAACAAAAAAAGACAAAAAATCGGTTAAAACGACAAAAAATAACAAAAAATGGGTAAAAGCAACAAAAATGACAAATAATGACATAAAATCAGTAAAAATGACAAAAAAAGCGACAAAACGACAAAAAACGACTAAAAATCGGTAAAAATAATTTAAAAAAAGTTAAAAAAACGATAAAAATTGACAAAAAAAGACAAAAGGACAAAAAATGGTAAAAACGACAAAAAATAATAAAAAAGTGACAAAAAAGACAAAAAAAAAAAGGTAAAAAAACGACAAAAAATTGCTTAAAACGAAAAAAAATTGGTAAAATCGAAAACAAAACGATAAAAAAGACAAAAAAAAAAGGAAAAAAAATTCAAAACTAATCAAAATTGACAAAAAAGAAGAAAAAAATTTAGATACTTTTTTTTTGTCCGGACAAAAAAAAATACCCACTTATTCTCAAGGGATAGAATTTCCATGTTTTGTGGATAAACTATTTACGCGGATATTTATAATTCCCGGGAGTAAATTTTTTATAAGTCAAACAAACGTGGTAATAGATTCCCATCTTAAATTTTTCCAAAAATAAAAAAAAATATCGCGTACCAAACGCCCCCTTACAAGTAAATTTATATAATAAATATAAGATGTTGTTGATCTTTCATTATTGACACTCATAAATTTTTTTCTAAAATTTGAATAATGGAAAATTAAAAAAATTGTAACATAACATTTAATGAGCATCAACAAAATCACTCATGTACTTATAATCCCAAAATTATTATATATTGCAAATCAATGAAATCACTAGATAATGATTTTTTTGGTGCTTACTTAGAATGCCCTCGTATCTAAATAATAAAAGGGAGAATTAAGTGGAAATCTAATCTAATAAAACATCAATAATATAACAAATGAACAAACTAACAAAGAATTAGAAATAACAAAAACGGAGGAGCCTCAGAGATCTTGGTGGTTAATATCATCAAGTGGGGTTTTTTCCCCATCAAGAGTAGCAAATATTTTCTTACATCACAGGCCCAATACAACTTTAATAAATGAAAAGAAAACTAAATTTTAAAGAACAATTTGATTAAACAAATTATGATTACGATGTGTCAGAAGTAGCTGGTTGTGAAATCATATAATTGATATCATAAGGAATCCGATTGATTTTCTTCATCATCCACATAAATTCAAACGAAAAGTTTAGAAGAATGAGTAAAATTATAAAATAATTTTGCACCAAATATAAAATATAGTAACTTTAAGAAAACTTGGTTGCGGCGGCTGGAAAAGAAAAAACGAAAACCCTAGGAGCAAAGATGAGGGAGAAAGGTCTAGATGGTCTTATATAGGGTTGGAGTGCTTCCGTTGTCCCGCGAAGCAGTGTAAGAATGGGTTTGTGATGAAGCCCTTGATCCCATCAAGGAACTAAACTAGAGGTGAGCATTATTCGGTTTTGAATCGAAAACTGAACCGAATCAAATCGAATAAGAGATTTGGTTCGGTTTTAAAAAAAATCGGTTCGGTTTCAGTTTTAAAAATACTAAATTTTCTTGTTCGGTTCCGGTTTCGGTTTTGGGTTTCGATTTCGGTCCAAAACCGAAAACCGAATAAGAAAATTTAATTTATATATATATATATATATATATATATATATATATATATATATATATATATATATATATATATATATGTGTGTGTATTAATTATAGGTATATACTAAATATATATAGGTATATACTATAGGTATATATATATAGAGAGAGGTATATACTATAGTTATATAATAAATATATCGAGGTATATTTAGTTATTATATATATTAACAAAAAAAAAAACACAAATAAACCCAAAAATTGAATAAACCGAAAATCGAACCGATTTAAATCGGTTCGGTTTCGGTTTTGCTTATTCGGTTTCGGTCCAATTCGGTTTTCGGTTATTCGGTTTGGTTGGAAACGAATAAACCCAATACTCACCCCTAAACTAAACTGGCCATCACAGCCGGCCCAATAAAATGAGCTTTTCTATGCCTACGACCAAATGGTTACAATTTTCTTACAACCCCAGTGGGACTTAGGGGTACAACTTAAGTGGGCGAAGTCCGAGTCCGATCGGGTAAACTCGTTAATGGGGTAGATTAGGGTTGAAGATTCTCGGGTTCGGGTTCGGACTTGGGTTAAAATATTTGAACCCGATCAAAATCGGGTTGCGATCATGTTCATGTGTTGGGTTACCCGAAGAACCCGAACCCGACTTATATATATATATATATATATATATATATATATATATATATATATATATATATATATATATATAGGGTAAAGTGCATTTAAACCCTCCTTAGAGTTGCCTCGTTCGCAAAATAAGACCTTTTAGAAAACTTATGCAGTTTGCACCTCCCGCAAACCATGTTTTGCTCATAATACCCCTTTCCGTCAAAATAACGTTACATGTAGCCGTTAGCACCAAAATTTAGGAGAGATAAATTTTTTTACTCCCCAAAATACCCCTCTATTGGATCGTTAGGGACAGCAGCCTATTCCATCCTCTATATAATAGGATTGTTTGAAGGAAGATTGTTTGAAACATAACATTAAACACAAACATTTCAATTTTCTACATAATTGACCGGTTGACTGGTAGGAAAAATAACAACGTTTTATTTTTTTTTATATTCCTTTTTATTTTACTTATTTGCTATCATTTAATATTTTGAAGTTTTTTCTTACCTACAGATCTCAAATCCAACTATAAATTATGGCCAGTAGCTCGCAATCTTCATTCTCAAGACGTCCAAACAGAAATTATGGAAGAACAATTTGTTGCTATTGTGGATTAATTAGTCCACTGAAGACTTCATGGACACCAACCAATCCTGGAAGAAGATTTTAGGGGTGTGCAAATTTTTCAACAAATTCTTGTGATTTTCTACTATGGAAGGATGAGAAACTTTCAGAACACTATCAAATTCTAATGTGGAATTTAATGAAAGAAGTAAAGGAGCATCGAGGCCAAGGTTTACAACCTATTCCAAGGGAATCGACAGAGGCGGTGGCAGCAACTGAACCCAGACCATGCTTCAACATACATGTTTTGCAATTTATTTTAGGATTTTTGACATGTTTAGTACTATTTAAGTTATTCGTTTAAGAATTACGAATGTGATGAATTGTGGCAGCAACTGAACCCAGACCATGCTCTCATTTAATGTTTGAAGCTTTTTTTACTTATTACTTTTTTTTTCTCAAGACGTCCAAATAGAAATTATGGAAGAACAATTTATTGCTATTGTGGATTAATTAGCCCATTGAAAATAATTTTAATATTAGTTACAGTAATATTACGTCCAAATAGAAATTATGGAAGAACAATTTATTGCTATTGTGGATTAATTAGTCCATTGAAAATAAATTTAATATTAGTTACAGTAATATTACGTCCAAATAGAAATTATGGAAGAACAATTTATTTTTAGATTTTTGATACGTTTATTAATATTTAAGTTATTTGTTTAAGTAATACATGTGATGAAAATAAATTTGTACCAAGATTTACAATTTCAGTTAGAATTAATAAATAAATAATTACAATAATAGTCATGACTAATAAATTATTAAGTAAGACTATAATGATGATAATAATGATGATTACTAAATTATTAATTAAAATTATTATAATATATAAATTATTAACTATAATTATAATATGATTAAATTATTATTAATTAATATTATAATAAAATTGTAATTAATAAATTATTAAGTACGATTATAATTATTAATTAAGATTGTAATTATTATAAAATATTAAATAATATAATATTAGTTACAGTTATCTAGCTCCAAATACGGTTTACAAAACATGCCCTAAGTTAAATGGCTGGATAGTTCAGGACTAACCGGACATTTGTTAAAAGATTTTTTTTTCCAGAAAAAATTTAAGATGAAAACCTACTATTTAGATTATAAACATTTATTTTCGAAAATGACGTCAAGCATGAGAATTGATTTTTGTTTAATAAACTTTTTAATATTTTGTTTTTTGTTTCCATTTTTTTAGTTCTTATTTCATATTTTTTTTCATCTTTTTAATAATCTTTTCTAGAATTAATAAATAAATAATTACGATAATAGTCATGACTAATAAATAATTACGATACAAGTTCAGGACTAACCGGACATTTGTTAAAAGATTTTTTTTTTCCAGAAAAAATTTAAGATGAAAACCTACTATTTAGATTATAAACATTTATTTTCGAAAATGACGTCAAGCATGAGAATTGAAATAATTTTACTAGCAAAGACCATTTTCCACTTTTTTGACGGAACTAACCGTTTTTAACAAGTTAATATTAATTAAAATAATTTTAATAAATAATTTTACTAGCAAAGACCATTTTCCCTTTGTTAATATTTATCCACTTTTTAACAAGTATTTGTGCGTAACCGTTTTTAACAAAATAATTTTAGAACTAACCGTTTTTAACAAGTTAATATTAGATAGCCCAGGGGTAAAATGGTCAAAACAACCCCATTTTAACACCCGTTAACAGAAAAGTTAGTGGAGGGGGTGATTTGAGCATTTTCGTATCTTGTTGGATTTTTTCGGATCAGCGAGTCTTTATTTGCATTTTCGTGCATCTAAGGAGGGTTTAAATGCACTTTTATATATATGAGGAAGGATAGGTATCCCAACAATTTTTGCATCCCCATGCAACCTCATGTTCACATCCGTTGGATGTACTTTAAGTCAACTAATCTTAACCATTGGTAAATCAACGGTTAAGATTAGATGACTTAAAGTACCATCCAACGGTGCAAATAAGGGGGATGCATGGGGATGCAAAAAATGTGGGGATCTTGATCCTTCCTATATATATATATATATATATATATATATATAGGAAGCGGATCAAAAGCCCCCTTAGAAAACCCCTAAAAAATCCCTCACTCTAATCCGTAATTTAATGTTAATATTAATGCTAATATTAATGTTAATATTAATATTAATGTTATTATTAACATTAAATACTAAAATTAACATTAAACTTAACATTAAAATTAATATTAACATTAATATAAAAATAAAAATTAATATTAACATTAACATTAATATTAACATTAAATTACGGATTAGAGTGAGGGGGGTTTTAGGGGATTTTCTAAGAGGGACTTTTGATTCGCTCCCATATATATATATATATATATATATATATATATATATATATATATATATATATATGTATATATATATATATATATATATATATATATATATATATATAAGAAGGGGTAATTAATTTCTGGAATCGTTTTCACTGGGATTCGAACTCCGCCCACAAGGGCCACATGCCTCCATACTAACCACTTGGGCTCGCGGTCATTGGCAACTTATATATATATATATATATATATATATATATATATATATATATATATATATATATATATACTTCTTAAATAAAAAGTTTAAATCTTAAATTTTTTAACCCAAACTCTTCAACTCCTTGTCCTAAATCTTATTTTTGTTTGTATTTTGTAATGATCAATGCTTGATTGCTACTTGATTATGTGTTTAATATTACTTTTGTTTGAATTATTTTAAATATTATATTAGAGCCCGATGAACCCGATCAAATCCGAGCCCAACCCCATCCTCCTAGGGGTGCAACTAGCTCGGACGGGTTGGGTCGGGCTTGAGGTCAATCCGAGTCCAACCCGATGAATCATAAGTCTAGCCCGAACCTAAGCCCGGTCCGACCTCGGGTTCAACATATGAAGTCCAAGACCAAGTCCGGAGGATCGGGTTTGGCTCGGATTGAACTCGGGGGTTGGATTGAGTCCATCGGGTTTATCTGGCTTTAATATACTAACTGAAATAATTTTAAACAAAAGTAATATTAAACACATAATTAAATAGCAATCAAGTCTTGATCATTACAAAATACAAACTGAAATAAAATTTAGGATAAGGTGTTGAAGAGTTTGGGTGAAGAAGTTTAGAATTTAAACTTTTTATTGAAGAAGTATGACTATATATGGGTTTCGGGTTCCTCGGGTAACCCGGCATATGAACCCGAGCCCAACCCAATTTATGATCGGGTTCAAATATTTGAACCTGAATCCGAGCCCGAACCCGAGTATCTTCAACCCTAGCCCAACCCATTAACGGGTTTACCCGATCGGGCTCGGGTTTAGCCCGCCCAAGTTGCACCCCTACATCCTCCGAACTTGGTCTTGGGCTTCATATGTTGAACCTGAGGTCAGATCGGGCTTGGGCTCGGGCTAGACTTATGATTCCTCGGGTTGGGCTCGGATTGACCTCAAGTCCGACCCAACCCGCCCAAGTTGCACCCCTAGTGGGACTAAGGGGTGGGGGGGGGAGAGAGAGAGAGATTGTAAGAAGAGTTCGTTTGGAGGAGGTGGGAAAGTGGTGGGGTCGGGTAGAGCCTAGGGGGGTGAGATGGATGGTGGAACCTAGTGGGACTAAGGGGTGGGAGAGAGAGAGAGAGAGATTATAAGAAGGTTGTAAATATTTGGTTGTAGACTTAGCGATGGATGGTGGAACCTAGTGGGACTAAGGGGTGGGAAAGAGAGAGAGATTATAAGAAGGTTGTAAATATTTGGTTGTAGACTTAGCATTTTCCAATACAAATTGAAGGTTTAGTAAAAGTTTGGAAATATACCCTTAAAACTGAACCGTTTAAGCCGTATTTACCTACTTACATAATTAAAAATCAAACAAATTTTAACTATTATTTTACTATCTAATATTATCTAACTATAACCAAATACTTCTAATTCATGTGCTTAAGGTGTGAGACATTTATCATAGTTAGATGTATTCAGGGCCTCCCCAGGGCACGGGCGAGGTGGACGACTGCCCTGAACTCCCAATTTTAGAAGGCCCCATAATTTAAAATAGACTAGGTACATCATTAGAAATTTTTTAAATAAATTTAAAACAAAGAACCAATCTGGAAACAGCAAAAAAAAATCAACGTTCCAATCTAGAAAAAAATATATGATAGCTTGATTGATGGTTTTGATAGCTTAATTGATAATTTTGCTTATTAAAATGCTAAAAGAAAATTTTATTTATGCGAAAAAATGGCCTAAATTTTATATTTTGTTCTAGGTCCCATAAACCATAGGACCGGTCCTGGATTATTCAATCTCATAAGACAGCATTATCTATAGTTATATTTCTAATTTAAATCATTTTTTAACATGCATGTAGTGTACGTGCGCATTACTAGTCTTTATATAATTGTGTTGGACTAGTAATTTTAATCTCATTGTAACCCGTTAATGAAAGTAAATGAGTTTGCACTACTAATTATAACCTCACTAGTGGATAATCCGTGGCATAATGGCACGGACACGAACAGCAGATCCGACGGCCGAAGGTCGCTCCACCTCTGCTGCTTCTTCTTTCCGGAGACTGATCCTACTGGACCACCACCTGGAGAAGGGTCGAGTGACTTCTCTCTTGCCGAAGAATGCCTCCTGGAGATCCTCCGTGGTAACCTCATCGCTGCTGGCTGCTCCGATTTGTGTTGCGGGTCGAGGGTCACGGCGAAGCTGGAGTTCCGGTTCTCCGCGGCGGAGGGGAGCTCCCGCTGTCGCCGCCTCCGTCGCCGTTCGGAGGGACGCGAGGGAGAAGTTGGGATGCTGGGATGAACGTGAGGGAGAAGTTGGGGCAACTTGTCCTTTTATTTATGTGGTAGAACCAAAAACAGTGAGTTGTCTATAATCTAATCTAAAAACAAAAATGAGTTTTAGAAAGAGGGGCAATTTAGTCATTTCATCATCGTTGAACCAAAGCACATGGGTCGGACCAAAAATCCACTGTGCTTTATATTATAGATTTGGATTAATTGGACCATTCGCAATCCCTGTATGAGGCTCAGATTATATAATAAGGTTGTAGTAATAGATTAAAATTGGTCTTGTTATATAAATGGACCACCTACCGTACTGAGGTACTAGTCGACTGTCCATTCAGGTTTACATACCATGAGTTTCTCGTTAGCAAATAGTTCTTCTCCAATAATACCTCTTCAAAAATGAATCCAGGTAAAAAAAAAGTCTAAATGGCTATGAAGTTCTCCGAAAACTGGTATACAAGGAGAGAAGTAAGAGAACGAGAAAAAAACTTTATCATATTTTATAATTGTACGTAAGGAGGAACCATTTTCAATAGGTTTTGAATTTATACAATTGTCAAAAGGCTCACAATGGATCAACAATGTGATCTTAACAAATTTGTAAGAGATAAGAATAACTCTATTTAGTTGTTACAGTCATAATCAATTAGTTATAACTAACTATAACACTCTCCCTTACGTTTGCACAACTGTCACGATCCGCTCACACTTTTTGAAATACGAATAAGTTTTTTAGTCTAGCCTATGTTGCAGTATCGACAGTATTATGTTGTTTGTATCTCAATGCCCATAATCATTAAGTCATAAAAGAATATACTAGCTTATTTACAATAATAATAATTATTATATGATAGAGAGAATGACACGATCAAGAAAGACTAAAAGTACAAGGTAATAAATTAGATATTGAACTCAAAAGTTATAAAGAAGATAACTAAATTATTATTAACAACTATGGATCTAAGATTTATCTATAAAATAAGTCATGTCCTCGTGGGAACAATAATACCTAAGTCATCTAAATATGTCAGTTGGGTATTAGACAATAATGGATCAAAGCATAGTAATACAATATATAGTTATACAATACAATACAATACAATACAATACAATACAATACAATACATATTATCCTTATATGAACGACTAAGGAAAGAACTAACATATGGAAGTCTAAGAACTAAGATACGAGGAACTATGATATGATATACATAAAATAAACTAAAAAACTCGTAACTTGCATATACTAACAATTATAGGAACATAATAAAAGACTATATGAAGGTATGGTGAAAAAAAATTGAGGTATCATTTTCTCTAGGCCGACGAACAATGCCAAAGAGGAAATTCGAACCGTGCCCTTCCGCACGGGACCCCTCAGTGCATCCAACGGACTACACCCCTACGAACAAGATATGATAAATACGTGACTATATATTTGGAATACAACTTCTCGGACATATGGAAGGTCTAGGGTAACCTAACTCATTGATAACACGTGAGTGCGTAATTATCAATGTGAAGCAAGTCTATGAAAATGTAAAAACTCTCACGCGAGGTCGCAACAAATGGTAATCCACTTGTCCAATAGTTGTGTTCCCCTTCCCACTTTTACTTCCACTTTTACTAAGGGCCTATTTGGTTGGAAGAATGTGAGATGAAACTGGATGTTTTCTTGTATTCAGAAGAAACTCAAATAAGTTTGGGCATTTGGTTGCCTAGATTGAAAGTGAGTTTTTTTTGCTTGATTTGATATAATGCAGTTCATGTCCCAATTTCTTCACTTTCACCTCCCCTAGTTTTTTTAGGAAACTCCTCTGAAGTAGAGAAAAAGTGAGTTCATTTCTGGGGGAAAAAAATCTGAAAAAAGGGGTTGCATTTTTTTAGAACTGTCGCACCGGCTGGTGGAGGCGGCGGCGGCACGAGCCGCCTACGAGCAACCACTACCAGAATATGCTGAATTAGCGACGTCCAAAAACGTCGCTAATGTAACGCCCCAGAACCAGAATACTGGAGAGCGGGGGCATACAGAGCCAACTACGTATAATAAAATGGATTCCACTTCACTATACGGTCATGGCTGTCTAGATAAATGAGGGTTTAACTACAATCCATCAGTCTCATATGGTCAATAACAAGCCTAATTTTCTCAATCTCAAACAAGCAGGTAAAGTTACAAGATGTAAGATCATCAAATATACAATAGTAAGACGCGTCCCAAACATTACATATTAAGATGATCATGAAGCTAGTCGTTACAAAATGTGATGACTAGCAAGAGTTTAGTCATACATGATCAACTCTAGGATCTGTCAATCATGCTACAGCCCGTAGGCAGACAGTAATAAGGTATGCAATACGAGCTAACAGGTGCTCGTCGGCTAAACGCCTCAAAATAAGAATTTTACAATAGAGTGGGAGAGCTAAAAATAAACCCACTCGTTGCCATGGTTACGTCTGGTGGTCACCATCGGGCTGAAAAGTCGGTAGATCCTCTGAAGCTGCTCTAAAATTTGGCCACACAAAATTAGTTGGGTCAGATCCCAGAAAGAGCAAGTGCCACAAAGGAGGCTTCACTTAAGAGCTAAAACCAGCATAACAGAAATAAATATTAAGCAGTTACAAAAGAACTTGAAGTAAAAGAATAACAACAGTCATAATGGAGTACGAGAAAACCATTCAAGTAGCCAGGTCACAATCCTTAAACCAAACAAGGACCGGGATTGTAACCCTTCACCTGAATAGAACTCCGTCTCCAAATCTTGTTGGTAAGGTAAAACATAATAAGCATGACGTGGGGTGCAATAAGACAATAAATTAAGAGAGGACTCAGAACTGCTCTGAAAGCCATGTTACAACCCTTAAACCAAACAAAAGTGACAATCATGCGATCAAGCTTACAATAATCGAGCACTGAAACTACACCATACAATCGCTTCCGGCCAATCAGTGACTACGGCTTTCTACATTAGCTAACTAGGGTTATCACAAACATGCAGTGAGATGTTCCTCCAGCCACATGCCCTGTAGCTAATCCAGGTTATCCAGGCGACTTGGGTTCATTAAGCAGTGCCTCGTTCTTTTTCATATATCAGTGAATCTAGACTTGTGCCCTACTCGTCGGCAGGCTGCAAGCCCACAATGGTGGCCGGGATAACGAAATCGCCTGCAACTTGGAAAATCTCTCATGTCTACTGAATTATTCTAGTTATTAGCCTTAGTTATTTTATGGTAGGTACCCCTGACCGTGGTGCTCAGGGATCCATGTCCTAGACATGATGCAAACATTACCGGTTCAATTGTACAAACACAATCATCTACGGTGTCCAGGTCATTCAATTTTGTCATGACATGCCAGCCGTCGTAACAGCCTTCGGGATAATATATCATGTCATATTCACTGTCAGGAGTGTGCCACGTCGGGCCACTATCATGTCATATTATTTGTCAAAAGTGCACCACAACGGGTCACCATCGTGTCCGAAAACACACTTAAATTAATATGGCACAAGCATACATTTAGGAATTAAATATTAATTGTACATACGGCTACAATTAATGTTAAGGCCATGCGGCCACAAATATTAAATAGTGGCCATGCGGCCATAAATGAACAGTGGCCATGCGGCCACAAATATTAAATATTGGCCATGCGGCCACAAATATTAAATAGTGGCCATGCGGCCATAAATATTAAATAGTTATGCGGCTAACAAATTGTTTGAATGACCAAACAATTATTAATGGCTAAAACATGCATGCATATGCGGCTAAGTGAGGTTCCCATGCGACCAACTGATGCATATGCGGCTCGAACAAGCTGCATGCAAATGCAGGCAATGAATTAATGGCCAAGCAAAATGACCATTAATTAACAATTAATTGTTGGCCAAACATATTGCATGTTTGCATATGCGACCAAGCACTAAAAAAATATGTATATACGGCCAACACAAAAAGTGTATATGCGGCCAGCACAAAAAGGTGCTTATGCGGCTCAATAATTGGCCTATGCGGCCAAGATATATAAATGCATGCAGCCTTGCATTATTTGCTAAGGCTAAAGCATGCAAGTGAAAGCGGCCAATTAATGATGGCCATATGCGGCTCAGTACTGTATATAAGCCAATGCTTGCAATACTAAATATATGCATGCGGCCACAATACCACTTGTATATGCATGCGGCTACAAACTCAATATGTATGCATGCTAGCTAAAGCATAATGCACTAAATATATACAAGCAGGCTAATGCATGCATATGCATGCAAAAATGCATTTGCCAACTAATAATCATGCAAACTAATGCAAAAAATACATGCAAGCTAATGCGGCCAGCTAAGCAATTCAGTTGGCCATACGACTAACAATGAATAGTAGCCATGCGGCCCAACAAATTGATTGGCCATGCAGATTATTTCTTATGTGGCCAAAGCAGGTGGCCATGCAATTAATTTCATATACGACCAAAACAAATGGCCATGCGACCATTAAATCAAAAGGGCATGCAGACTTAAATGGCCCTGACCGCATAAGCAAGAAAGGCCATGCGGCCAAGGCTATTAATTAATGCTCATGCCGCTCAGCAACTCAATGTTGCATGCGGCCAAAAATGCAAATAAATGGCTTTCCACAGAGAACATGTCCATGGAAAATACCATGGCCTCCAAGCTCCTTCAAACAACAATATGAACCCAAATCCAGACTCCCGTAGGTCAAATCTGGGTAAAATAAAATTCTCTACAACATGGAACCATCAAATAGCAAAAATATGTATGTTTGTTAGATCAAAACTCCTGAAAACCAAAAATACCACAAGACTAGATCTACAAGAAATTAACCACGGAAATAAAAAATGCTAAGTACTAAAGTGGGTTAGAAACACATAAGGAAGACAATGGAACAATAAAAATGGACTTCCTCCATGAAGCAAGATGCACTTGCCTAAACCTTCCACTCTCAGGTTGGTGGAGAAGTAATGGAAGGGAATAAGAAAAGTTAATGAGGAGAGAGAAATGAGTTGGACTAATAAATGGGGATGGTGGTGGTAGGTAAGGGTTCTCCCCTTGGTTCATGATGAACCAATAAGCAAGCCAAGCCGAACCAAGCCAACCCAAACAAGCCGAACCAATCCAGGAGACATGCAATACGAGTCAAGATACGTACACGTCTACCAAAATACGTAATACAAACAATGGTTATTACAGCTAATAAGTAAAAATACGTCGCTACATATATTTTGCAACGTAATTAGCGACGAAAAAAGTAGGTCACCGAAAAGCTAGTCACAGAACAAAAGTTCATCGCCAATCATCGCTGTTGCGACGAATTGTCTATGACGCTAAAATGTCGCAAACTTAGCAACGTTCGGCGACATGTACAGTACGTCGCCAACTTAGCGACATATTTAGCGACGTCTATTCGTCGTATGTAGTGACATGGCAAGGTTTGCCACGTCAGCCCGTTGAGCGACGTTTAGTGACGGACCGTCGCAGTTAGCGGTATGTAAAAACATTAGCGACGTCTTAGAAATACGTTGCTGATCGTCGCTATTAAGCGACATAGTCTTACCTACGTTGCTAATTATCGCTAATTTCCACATATTTGCTACGTGTAACTAAAGCTGTCGCACGTCGTTGCTGATTATCGACGTACGACGACGTATTTTCTTGTACGTCGCTAATTCCAATATTTTGCAACGTTACAATTAGACGTCGCTAAATTGACTTATTTTGGTTGTGAACATCTCGACCAGTGTGGGCTGCATCGCCACAGGTGGAGTTGGCAAGCGCGCGGAGGATCTCCGGCCGGTAGGATTTTATTTGGAGATCTCCGCAAGGAGAATGTTCGACCGAAGTGGACGAGCTAGCTTCCTGGGAAGGGAGCGCGAACGCCTCCGCGCCAAGGAGGACCTCAAGTCATTTTTTTTGGAGGGGGAGTATTTTTTTGGAGATGGAGGAGTTGAGGGTTATTCTCTGATGGGTTGGGAAGAGAGAGTAAATGGAGAGAAAGAGAAGGAGAGAGAGTGGCCACAACCGACATTCCAACCGATGGGCCGGCGCTTGTTCGAGATTTGATGAACCCTATCACAAGAACATGGAATACTCCTGTAAAACCCATAATTTTTTGGACTTAATTAATAAATAGGTATATAATATTTTAGTGCGTTATTATTATTATTATTATTATTTATTCGGAATATAGGAATAATTTTTTAATATAAAGTTTTATTGATTAATGTTGGCTTAGTTGGTTTAAACCGCTACCCAAACCCACTAGACTAATTCATAGCCACTCCCCGGTCTCTCCAGATCCGCTTAGCCTGCAGAAAACCTCCACTTAACCCTCTCTCGCCTTCACGTAATATCCTTCAGAAAACTAAAAAATTTCCTCAGAAACTCACATAACCTTTCCACCTTTTCCAAAGCCTCTCTATCACCCTCCACACTTTCTCCCTCCCAAATCGGAATCGTCCGTACGGCCATCCACGGCCGCCAGCGCTCCCGCGTGCGCACCAGCGCCGCCCGTCCCCGCCGACCTTTCCCGGCCATGCCAGCGTTTCCCTCGCGCGTGTAGTGCCCCGTCCCGCTCAGCCAATCGGAGGAGTCGAAACGCCGACGGCGTTTGAACTTAGCCTTGCAACGGCTGCTCGAAGACATCGCTCGGTCGAGGCGACCGCTCGCTCAGGTAGGGTAGTTTCAGTGAACTTGCCTCATCTTAGCCTTCACATAATAAATTGCATGTTTTCAACTTACACAAGTAGGCTTGATAAAAAAAGAGACGAATTCACATAGATAAGGAAAGGGTCAAATTGAGTTAGAATATGGAAAGGTCCAACGGCCGTCTTAGAGTTGGTGCACGGCGTGCTTGAAAATGAAACTCGATCCTTCGTCCCGTGGCTTGGGAGAAGAAAAGTTGGGTTGAGTTGGCGAAGTTATGAACATAGTCTAAGTCTTAGACGTCGCCCGCATGAATGCTTCATAAAGCATGCACGATCCTATCGTCCAAGGCTTGGCATAGCCTTGGCTTGTCCCATGAGTTATAAGTTGCGTTGCGCGGCTTAGGACATAAGTCTAGGCACCCAAATGACTTGGTCGTTCAGAAGTCGAACGCATGCGCGACACGTTTCCGCAATGCGAGGCTTGACGCAGCCTTTGCTCGTCGAGTCGTTGTGCGTTTTAAGTCAGGCAAGTTATGTTAGGCTATCGGACTGGTAGCTAGCACGGTCCTACGAGTTCTACAGTTGGATATAACCATATAGTCTTACGATCTCAAGGTCCATCATATAAAGTATGACTTCGGCGATAGCGTCGCGTAGAGCGAAAGTCGGTTTGAGGCACGATGCACGAACTTAGTGTTTAAGGCATGAACCTTGGTTGATTTAATGAGTTTTGGAGAAAGGACTATCGAATAGGCATTCATGAGTTGAATAAAATGATATGGTAACATGGAAAGAATGCTCACGACCGTGGGTCGTCGAGGGGTCTCAAATGATAGAAGTCTTGATATTGGTTTTGAAAGAGAGGGTAATACTGAAAGAAGGATGACTGTGTGAGACGTCAGTTTCAGTCGAGTCTTGCATGGTCATTGGACAACTTGTCGACAATGGCGATTTGTTTCCTCGAACGACAACCCGGGGTCACGGGACCGTTCCGGCCTAGGAGAAAATCGAGGGTGAATGTGAGCAGGGTAGCTGAGCCGAAAGCCAACTATTCGGTGGACGCTCATCAGGGCTAGCTACCAGCTATGTGTCCAAGATAGCTTGTCATGCTAGTTGTCACGCCCCGCTCCCGCAGGAGCGATCGTCCTCGCTAAGGCGTGATGCCGCACGGGCCTAGGTTGCGTCCGTACAAGGCTAAGTCCAGAAAACGGTCGATTTGAGCTAGGCCACAGAGTCGCACAGAGTGTCCCTATTTGCAGCGAAAAGTAAATGAACACAAAATGAAGCGAATTCAACTCTTTATTGATATTCAAAAAGTTTACAAGCGGCGCTAGGCCGACTTTACAAGTCTCTCAAGCTCTCTCTCTCTTTGAAACATAAAAGGCGTGCCAAGTGGCTTACAAGATGGAATGATTCATGGCGATGTTCCGATACATTACGTCCTGTATATGGTGCTCCAGCTCCTTGCAACGCTTCAAGGCTCCAGAGATAGCTCCGCGCCTTAGCACGTTCGAGGAAAGCTCCGCACCCGCCGACGTTTCCTGCTTCCTGCAAGCAGACTGTGGGATTATCAGTATATTGTTATGCACTGGTGGGGAGGCTAGCTTGCCCACAATGCTATCATTACTAAACACGTTCTATTTACTTTTGTGCACCGTGTAGAAGCATGGAATTTCACAACCAGAAAGCCCATGCGCCAGTTATTTTATGCGCCAGAACTCAGACAGCTAATCAAATAAGCCATAGACATTCGAAGAAGGACTTTTTATTTATATATATAAAAGTCTATTACATGTCTAGAAAAGGTTGTACAAAGAAGAATTTCTACAAAGGAAGGATCCTAGATCTACAGCCAACAGCCACCATGCGCCTTCCAGATAGGCGCAGCAACCACCATGCGCCTTCCGATAGGCGCAGCAGTAACCATGCGCTGTTAGCCAGGCGCAGTAGATGTCATGCGCCTCCAGCCAGGCGCATCCTATCATCTCTTCAGCAGCTCAGTTATGTGCATCCAGCTCAGTTATGTGCATCCCTTCAGCAGCTCAGTTATGTGCAACTCTTCCAACCAGGCTCACCTGGCCGAGCATAGCCCAGTTATGTGCCGCTCTTCCAGCCAGGCTCACCTGATAAGTGCTTCGCCAAGCAAAGCATTTAACCCTCTGGCTGGAACCAAGGAAGAGAAGAGCACCGCAAATACTGTGGCCAGGGGAGGCTTCGAAAGAGCCTCCAAAGACCAAGGAAGATCGTGATCAAAATTATGGCACAAGGAGCTTTCAACACAATCAAAGTGGGCGGCACCCACTTTGAAGGAAGAGAGAACCTAGCACCGCCATTCCGATCTACGGCTCTTCCGAAACAACGGAGACGAGGCCCGAACATCCTTATCTTTGGATGCAACAGGTACCTTCCGCCTGCCTCAGAAGCCCTCGACTCCGTCTTTTGGATGTAACAGTCACCTTCAAGTGCATCGAAGACAACACGACGTCTCATCTTCACCCTCGGGAGCACTTCGTCAACAGAATGCACCCGCATATCCAAGTTCATGTTGGAATTACGAGAGGGAACGAGGAGCAAACCTTCTCTCCATGCCACTATTTATAGGCCGGGCAAATCAAACTCATGCGCCAAGTGGATGACTCTCCGAATTCTGTGCAATGAATTTGCATTAAATGGATGAACCGGACGCCTCGAATTCAGCCAAACGGCTATTTATAGCACTCGAGGAGTGAGACAGCCGCGTCATTAAAGGACATGTCGGATGCGCCAGCCAAACAGCGCATCACACGGACGCGTCCTCCAGCATCAGACACATCATACAGACGTGCCCTACAGTACCCGGCGCATCACAGAGGATGCGCCCCCCCTCATATCTCCATGCCGAGTGGAACACCAACCAATGTGCCCACTCAGCTGTCCATCGAACGTCACAAACATTAAATGCTGAACTGACACCAGAGTTGGCAACACGCTTCCCAAAGTCTGAACAGTTGATAGCTTTTTCAGAGAACGAAGCGTCGGCAACGTCAGCATCATCATGACTCTATTCCGACGGCTACTGCCACGTGGCCATCCGCATGCGCCTCTACGGCCATGCGTCCAAATCGCCATGCGCCTCTACGGCCATGCATCCAAACCAGCATGCGCCTCAAAAGCCATGTGCCTCAGACCCTTCACTGATCCCTAAAGACAGAAGAAGAGTCTCCAGTTGAAGCTTTGCATGCGCCTCAAAAGCCATGTGCCCCAGACTGATCTCTGATCCCAAAAGACAGAAGAAAAGTTGCCTGCATGCGCCTCAAAAGCCATGCGCTCTAAACAGTTTGTAACCCCTAAAGGTTATGAGCCGCAGCCTCCTCCTGCGCCCAATCAAGGCGCAGCTCACCAGATTACTTCCCCCCACTAAATCCGAGATCTTCGAGCCATGGGTCGATGACACGTGTCCTTTGACTCAACTCGTCCAAGATTTCAGCAACAGAAAGATCTTCTCCTCTGCTACGTGCCGGCTCACAACAGCAGTATGAAGAGTTCTCCCCCTCAATCAGGGCGCATCATCTACGCGCCTCCATCAGCAACCTCTACGTGGCGTCCCCACACCGGCGCATCCCACATGCGCGCATGAGTAGCCAGCCTGCAAATCTATAAATAGAAGGATCGTCTCCTTCACACAGACACACATAATCCACAACGAATATACAAGGAATCATCGAAGAGGCAGATACAGACACTCAACATCTTTCTCCTCTCAGCAAGCTCCAGCACCCAGAGCAATCCACACCTTCAGAGAACTGATAACCGTCGTCAGCCCGTCAACGGAGTTAACGCATTACCACTCGCTCCATTGGCACTAAGGACCCAGCTTAAACAAAAGTGTACTCCTAGGACTACATCTAAGTCCTACATTGTAACACTGTTCTGTTTGTATTAAAGTTTTCAATCAAACAATTTTAATGACAAACAAGCTGGCGACTCTGCTGGGACTTCTTTCTCCTCTTCCGAGAAAGTCGTGTCACAGGCCGACGACGTGAAGGTGGGCTCCTCCCACAAGACGCTGGTCGTGCGCCTCAATCAACAAGCGTACGAGGAGTTTATTTCTGAAGGAAGTGCGAGTCCTTCGAAGCGGCTACCAAAGTCGAAGAAGATCCGTACGGCCTGGGTGCGCAAGGTCGACGCCTCGGGCACCACCACTGAAGGGGATGCAGCAATCCAGCCTTCCCTTCCTGCTGACGTTCTCAGCAACCAAGGTGCGCCCGTCGATGCAGCGCATCTCTTGGGGAAGCGTGCGGCCGACCACGTTCCCCAGCTATCTCCCTCTCAGGCGAGGAAGATACGTCGACGGAGCAGGGGCGCAGCCAATGCCCCGCGCATCACCTCTGATGCGTCACAAAAAGCCTCTGTCTTTGACAGACTCACTCGCTGTAATGGCGAGGAGAATTTGGATGCTGAGTACTATACGCCCCAGCGGGCTGGTACGAAGAAATCCAAGGCGGCACGGGCCATGCGCCACAAACGTGCTATGCCAGCAGCCGGCCAGAGGCACGCGCTCGTCATCACGCGCGCTGCCGATGGCAAGCTGTACAAGGTTGACTCAAGTGCTTCTGCACCAACAACGAGTCGATCTTCAAAGTCCTCATCTCGCTTGGGCGCATCTATTGCGTGCGCAACCAAGTCGAGAGAGGCAAACTCAGTGGTCTTGAACTCCCGCGCCTCCTCTGGTTGTGCGTTTGAGGTCCGTTCAAGTCACTTCAAATGTTGTGGTTCCCCCACTACTGATCGTGATGCCTGCTTCGTATTAGATCAGGGGGCGCAGCACTCACCTGACCACCCCGGCGTTTGGCCTTGCCATACGTCTGAAGGGGGTGTGAAGGCACCACTCTCCTCCAACGACCTGCGCAACGTGATCACTCACAAGCGCCGGTCAGGAGAGTCGACCAACAAGCACGATGCGCCTCTTATGGGACATACTTGTGCGGTGGTCACCATCAACTGCTGTTGCAAGACGGCAGCTCCACCAAGACAGTCGGTCTTCCAACGACTGCAATCATCGACACCTCTCCGACGTCGCCTTGGGACGAAGGTGTCAGCTGAAGAGGAGCCAAAGGTTGCTTCATGCAACGTGGTCTCCAACTCCTCATCAATCCGGAAGACGACTGCCAATTCCTCGTCTTCATCCAAAAGCCAGCCGAGGAAAACCAAGGCAGCTGTCTCGACCTCTGGAGTGTTTGAAGGCACTCGATCGAGGAAGAAGTCCTTGGAGGAAGCTGGGGGTAGCCAGACCCTTGTTGAGCCTCCTTCCAAAGACGAAGATGTCCAAAGCACAGCTGCGGCGGATCTTCATCATCAAGGCAAGATTACTCTCCCTGAAGCCCCTCAAAATGAGGATGTCCTCCAGGACACTGCCGGGGGTAGTTCTGGAAACGAAGAGGTCCTTCAAGACGGAGCTGAGGGCAAGCAGACCCTTGCAGATGCGCCTATTGGAGATGAACTCCAGAATGTGGCTGGGGGTGGCCAAACACCAGGAGAAGTAACTCCCCCGCATGAGAGTGAGGCCGAAAGCGAAGCCTCAATCAATCCATCCACTCCTGGCCGTGTCGGGACAGTATACATGGCTTGGGATGATGTCGAGTCTGATGTGCCGTCACAGGACATAGTCCAGCGCATAGACTCTTTGGAGGGAGGACTCAAAACCCTCTCTGCCTCTATGCAAGCACTGACCCAAGCAGTATTTGAGATGCGGTCAGCCTTGATCAGGACGCCTTCAACTGGTCCTGACCCAGGAGCTAATGGGGAGTCGAGTGTGCCCCTCCAACGGGCGCCCTCAGATACAGAAGCACCTCGGACCTCGGAGCCCTCAAACGCTCCAATCCAGATGGTACCTCCTTCCCCGACTCCTAGCTCTACGGAGGATGTGGTCGAAATGATCAAAGACCTGCGGGAGCGCTTCGAGTCTAAGAACAGGCAAGAGGAACGCCAGAAAATGGGCATTCCCCAGCCTTATCCCCTCGAGTGGAACAAGGTGGTTTATCCCCCGAAGTATAAACCACAAACACTCACCCCATACGACGGGAAGGACTCTCCGCGACGGTACCTGACGTACTTCCAGTCACAGACAGGGCATCTTCCGAAGGAGGACGCGCTCCTCACCAGTATCTTTGTCGGGGCCCTGAAAGGAGTGGCGTATGACTGGTACTGCAGCCTCCCCGACAATTCCATATCGTCCTTCGACGACCTGACGCGTCTCTTCCTCGACCGCTTCTACGACGGCGGAAAGGACATGACGATGGCGTCTCTCATAGAGATACGTCAGAAGGAGAAGGAAACGGTTCGGGCGTTCATCGAACGCTTCCGACAGGCTTGCTTCAGGCTACCTCCAGGCATGCCAGAACATGCGCTCCTCTCCACTTGCAGCATGAACATGTTGCCTGCAGTAAAGCTCTGGCTCAACTCTACTCCCCCTCCTGACTGGAGCTCCCTGATCATCGAAGCTGAAGCTGCAGAAAAGAAGGCGGCCAATGCACGTCTTCTGGGTGTCAGCTTCTCCGCCTTTGACGATAAGGGGAAAAAGTCCGCAGCTAACAGCTCCGGACGAGAAGCAAAGGGGAAATAGGCATTGACTGTTAATGCCTCGAAAGGCGCATCTGCGCCTACTCAGAAACCTCCACTGGCACCGAGACCCAAGGAGGTTTATTCATTCAATGATGACGACACCCTGCAACTTTTCGAGATACTGAAGCAGGGTGACAAGATCAAACTACTGGACCCAAAACGGCCCGATGAAGTCGGGAAAGTGGACAACCCGAGGTACTGTCACTACCATCGGTTTGTCGGACATCCGACCAAGGACTGTTACGTCCTCAAGACTTACATCCAGCGCATGATCAATGCGGATGTAATCTCTGTCGACTATGAAGAGAAGACGGTGTCAGCCAATGTGGTTTCGCTTCAGTTCGGCACCTTGCCGCCAACTACCACACAAGATGGCGTCGTCCCCATCCCTAAGGCGACAATGAAGGTGGTAAACTTACCACCTACCCGTGACAATGTGAGTGGACTCACCCCGCTCACCACATCTCGAGGAGAGGTCCTCTGGGTTCACCCCGACCTCGTCTCCGAGGTGACTCAATCGGAGGTACGCCTTACCTCCAAATCAAAAGGCAGGAAGATCAAGTCTTGCCGCACCATCTCTTCTTCAACAGAAGAGGCACTTCCAGTGCAAACACGTGCACAATAGAACTCCCAGTCCGGCGAAGCCGCCGCCGAGGTGGTGCCTCCTAGCACCATCCCTGAGGAGGGTCCATCTAAGCCCTCAGCAACCAATAAGCAGAAGCAGGTGGAGGCCCGTTTTGACAGACCTCTACGAAAGGAGAGTGCTTCGGGGCTGTCCAAGCCTCACAACTTCGACATTCTGGCACAACTAGCCAGTGCACCTGCACGCCTGTCTTTGTTCGAGCTCCTGCGTCTTTCTAAAGACTCCCGAGAAGCTCTCTGCGAAGCTCTGAAGGACGCTGAATCCTTTCTCAGTCAGGTCAAGCAGCCTGAAGACCTCCCAACTACTTATGCGCACTGTCATTGCGCGGATGAAGTTATCCCAAACATAACTTTCACCCAACAAGACATGCTGCTCAAGCATCACCGACATAACCGACCGCTGTATTACACAGGGTACATTGGCTCGGTCAAGGTGAGCCGGATTCAGATCGATCCTGGGTCTTCCCTAAGCATCATCCCGAAGGCGCTGTTATCTAAGCTGGGGATCCCGATGTACCGGCTGGCGCCCTCCAATACAACCATCAGTGGCTTCAATGCTAGCAAGAGCGAGCCACTGGGCAAGATCCGACTGAAGTGCCACATTGGCAGCCTCAAAACTGAGGTGACTTGTTATGTGGTAGATGCCGAAGTCAACTACAACATCCTGCTCGGTCGACCATGGCTACACGAGTACATGGTGGTGCCCTCCACGCTCCACCAGTGCATGAAGTATGTATCCACTAATGGCGTCATCCGGACGGAGTTTGTAGACATCGATCCTTTCAAAGGGATTGAAGCCTACTTCACCGATTCCGACTTGTACAAACCCATTGACGAGGAGGAAGCCAACGACGCTGATGATGAGGCAGAGACGGCAACAGAGCCGGACATGGAGCCTGAGACGACTCCCGACGCCCCCTTGAAAATCCGACTGAAGGGAAAACCACCCCAGAAGGCGCCTCCAATGAGCATCAAGCTATCAGGGAAAGCGCCGGCTCGCGAAGCACCCCTGAAGATACGCCTCAAGGGAAAGCCACCTCAAACATCGGCTCCCCTGGTGGCAAAATTACAAGGGAAGGCACCACTCACCGGAGGCGCAGCCGAGGCGCCTCTCAAAGTGCGTCTCAAGGGCAAGTCGCCGCAGTCATCCAAGGTATCAGAGAAGGCTCATATAACCCTCTCAGACCCCGAAATCAAAGCTGTGGTGGAATCTCCTAGTCTGCCCCCAGTTCTTACAGACGAGGAGCTTGGTGAATATATCTCGACTGACGTAGAGGCACCCTCCTTTGACAATGTAATCCCACGGGATAAGATCTCGTATTTTATCAATAATAGAGTGTCTTTTAATTATTCTTATCTTCCACACTGGAATGCCATATATACATTAGACAACGCTCTACGGTCGTTGCAAACACAAATAACGACCGTCTACCATAATCGAGTAGTCCCGTCTCAAGGAGTCTTCATAGTCCCTCCACGGAGCCGAGACCAAGGCACGATCATCTCGGGCAAAGTCGAGCGTCATCGGGACCTCCCGTCAATCGAGCCCGAACCTGATACCGGCAGAGTACAAGTCTATCGGTACACGGATACGGCAAAGCACATCATCCAAAAGATGGGCTACGACCTGAAAAGCAACAAAGGCTTAAACTACGGCAAGGGTTGGCATCTCCCTGTCCGGCTTTCGATGCCCAATGGAAAGCCACAGGACTACTATAATCGGACTCGACGGGGGTTAGGCTATGTCACGCCACCATCAACCCCAGAGAGTTCAGATGCAGAAGACGTAGAACATTCCCACTCGTCCGAAGCATCGACTTGGGATTCCGATACCAGCATCAGATCAGTCTTCAGGAAAGTGCTGTCAGCTAACATGACGTCATCACAACCTCAAAAAGATGAAGGCGAAGACCAAGCGCCGGAACCCTTCGAAGAAGAATCCTGGGCCCAACGCCTAGGAGAACAATGGGAATCTCGTTTTGAGTTACGCGAACCTCCCACCGAAGACGAAGTCGAGCAGATCGACCTCGGGGATGGGTCTTCTTCCAAACCCATCTTCATCAGTAAAAGCCTAGAAGGAGAAGATCGAGAATCTTTAATCCAACTGGCTAAAGAGTATATCGACGTCTTCGCCTGGAGCTACGAAGACATGCCGGGACTCGACCCACAGATCGCAATGCATAGGTTGAACATCTTACCTGATGCCAAACCTATCAAACAACAACAGCGACGCTTCCGTCCAGACATCATGAATGCCATCGATCAGGAGGTAGACAAACTCTTGACCAGCGGCTTCATCCGTGAGGAACAATACCCGGATTGGGTAGCCAACGTCGTTCCTGTCACCAAGAAGAACAGAAAGATACGAGTCTGTATCGACTTCAGGGATCTCAACTCTGCTTGCCCGAAGGACGAATTCCCGCTTCCAATCACTGATGTGATGATCGACAACACATGTGGCTTTGAGCGCATGTCCTTTATGGACGGATATTCAGGCTATAATCAAATCAAGATGTTCCCCGATGACGCAAAACACACATCATTCAGGACTCCAAAGGGTGTTTTCTGCTACACAGTAATGCCCTTCGGCTTGAAGAACGCCGGTGCGACATACCAACGAGCTATGAGCACCATCTTCCGTCAACATCTTCGCAAGACGGTCGAATGCTATATTGACGACATCGTAGTCAAGAGCCGCCTCAAAGGAGATCACCTACAGGACCTGAAGACGGTCTTCGATCTCATGGGGGCACATCAACTCAAAATGAACCCCGCTAAATCCTTTCTGGGGGTTTCTAGCGGCAAATTCTTGGGCTTTGTCATCACAGCGAAAGGCATTCATGTTGATCCTGAGAAGACCAAAGCCATCCTCAACATGGACCCTCCGAAGAACCTTCGAGAACTTCGGGGCTTACAGGGACGTCTGGCATATATCCGGAGGTTTATAGCGAACCTCTCCGGTAGATGTCAACCCTTTACTCAGCTCATGAAGAAGGGAGTCTCTTACGTCTGGACCGAGGAGTGCCAAAAGGCTTTCGACGACATCAAGGCTTACCTAACAAGCCCACCAGTCCTGGTAGCGCCAGTCACCGGCAAACCATTTCTCCTCTACGTCCGTGCCATGGATCATTCTCTTGGCGCTTTGCTGGCTCAAAACAGCGATACAGGCTACGAGCAAGCAATCTACTACCTCAGTCGAACACTCATCGGGGCCGAACACCGGTACAACCCCGTCGAAAAGGAGTGCTTGGCTTTGGTGTTTGCCATCCAGAAGACTCGCCATTATGTCTCGGGTCAGACAATTTATGTCATTTTCCGAGTCAATCCGCTCAGAGTCCTCATGACGAAGCCAGGATCATTGAACTCCCGGCTGGCTACATGGGCGATCTTGCTAACACCGTACAACATGGTGTTTGTACCGCAAAAAGCTGTTAAGGGTCAAGCTCTGGCTGACTTTTTAGCTGCACACCCCATCCCAGAATCCTCAAAACTCTATGAAGATATCCCGGATGAGGTCCAAGAATCCAACGTCACCGAAGGAAGCTCCGTTTGGCGGATGTTCTTCGACGGCGCTTCGAGAACAGGCCCCAAAGGCCAAATCATCGCAGGAGTGGGGGTAGTCTTAGTCTCCCCCGATCAGCTGGTCATCCAGCGTGCGTACTCTCTTTCGAAGCCGTGCTCCAACAACGTTGCCGAGTACAACGCACTCGTCATGGGACTCCAGCTCGCACAACAGCTGGGGGTCGACCATCTGGAAGCCTACGGCGACTCAAAACTCATCGTAAACCAGGTTCGGGGACAATACGAGGTTCGCCATGAAGATTTAATCCCTTATCATGAAGTCGCGTTGAACATCATTTCAACCTTCACCGGGTTCTTCATTGAACATGTCCCCCGTTTACAAAACTTGGAGGCCGATGCTCTGGCCGGCCTCGCAGTCTCATTAGCAGCGCCCTTTGGGACTCAATACTATATCACGGTAACAGGACGAGATCTGATTTGTCCCAGAAACAACCTATGCTTGCGGGTGGCTCACGCCATGTCGACAAACACTGGTGTTAATGTCCGAGACTGGAGGTTCCCGTTCATCGACTTCGCTGTCTACGGAATCCTTCCAGAGGACCCGAAGGAAGCTGTCTAAGTCAGGAGACGCTCCCTTCGATTCTACTACGATACAGCTACCAAAACGCTGTACCGACGCTCCTTCGACGGGCTCCTCATTTGATGCCTGTCCAACGAAGAAGCAGCCGAAGCTCTTCAAGAAGCTCATGACGGGACTTGTGGAGCTCATCAACCCGGTCCTAAGTTGCAAGATCGACTGCGACGTATGGGCTACTACTGGCCAACCATGGCCGCCGATGCTGTTGAATATGCTAAGAAGTGCCACGCGTGCCAACTTCATGCAGACTTCATACATACACCATCGGAACCGCTACATCCTACAGTCGCCTCCTGGCCCTTCGAAGCCTGGGGCATGGACATTGTAGGACCAATCAAGCCTCCTTCATCGAGAGGATACCGTTTCATCCTGGCCATCACCGACTACTTCTCCAAATGGGCGGAAGCAGTCCCACTGGCAGAAGTAAAAAGCTCCAGGGTGGTCAGCTTTATCAAACACCATGTCATTTACCGTTTCGGAGTACCCCGGCGGATCATCCATGACAATGGTCCTCAGTTTATCAGCCACATTTTCAGCAGGTTCTGTGACAAGAATCGCATCCAGAACGTGGCCTCAACCGCCTACAATCCGGCAGCAAACGGATTGGCTGAGGCATTCAACAAAACTATCGTTAGGCTGCTCAAAAAGGTCGTGTCATCCAACAAACGCGACTGGGACGAAAAGCTTGGCGAATGCCTTTGGGCCTACCGCACAACGGTACGGACCCCAACAGGCAACACTCCATTCTCCCTGGTCTACGGAAGCGAAGCAGTACTGCCTCTCGAGATACAGATACCTTCGCTCCGCGTAGCAATCACAAACAAACTCACAGAAGAGGACAATCAACGTCGTCGTCTGCGGGAACTGAAGGCACTTGACGAAAAGCGTCTCCTAGCTCAACAACGCATCGAGATCTACCAAGCCCGTATATCACAGACTTTCAACAAGAAGGTCAAACAGAGGACTTTCCAAGTTGGCGACCTGGTTTTAGCAGTCAGAAGACCAATGGTGTTGACCCACAAGACACCAGGAAAGTTCGAGCCCAAGTGGGAAGGACCTTTCATCATAGAGACGGTATACTCAAACGGTGCTTACCGCCTGGCCAAACCCAATGTGGACTTGTTCATGATGCCCATCAACGGCAAGTTCCTAAAGAAGTACTATTCTTGACATCCTCCAGACATGTACTTCCCCAAACAACCTCTTTCCACAAACTCATACGCTCCCGGAACCCAGCTGTTCCGTGGCATCTTCCAGTAGAAAGATAACCACGTCCGTATTACCTCTGAGTTGTCTCTCTACACCCTACAAAGCAGAATCTTACACTTCGTAAGCCTACGCTACCCTTCATGTTTACCACGTCCACATTACCTCTGAGTAAACATCTTGTACAAACAACCCCTGCGTTATTGTACATTGATCGCAGAACTTCCACGTCCATATAACCTCTGAGTTGTTCAGCGTATCCCCCAAGATCATTCCTACCACGTCCATAATACCTC
This sequence comes from Iris pallida, assembly GCA_029216955.1. NCBI lineage: Eukaryota > Viridiplantae > Streptophyta > Magnoliopsida > Asparagales > Iridaceae > Iris > Iris pallida. Next base: position 34,783,341 of record JANAVB010041219.1, read on the forward strand.
TGAGTAGGAAGATTCTATCATTTCGAACCCAATGATTGCCATGTCTACATTACCTCTGAGCAAATATAATGGTTCCTTCAAACTTATTATCTGTACCTGAAAATCAAGGTGCGCAAAAGATAATAGGTCCACACAAATCATCAAGTTCATGACAACAAAAGATGAACACATCACAAAAAAGTTGTAGACTTCTTTATTCTTCTGAAAAAAGGAGTACAAGAAGCTACATTATCCCCCATTAAGGGTTGCAAAAGAACATAAAAGAAAAAGGGAAAAAGCTATGGTCCCTGAATCCCTCCAGGATGGGCTGAGGGCTCCCTGACTCGAAGCTTTAAGTCGACTGCGCGGGCCTCCACCGTCGCCAGGACTCGTCGCTCTGCTTCTTGGCGTATCAATTCAACGGCCCCAGCGGAAGTATCACTTGCATGCTTCTCATCAAGCTGTTGTCGTTGCTGCACCAAGGCAAGAGTCCGCTGAGTGAAAGTCACTTCATCCTTCTTGAATGCTGCATGTTCAGCCCGGACACGCTCGACCTCTAACTGGAGTCGGGCCCGTTGGTCTTCAAGGCGGCGCATCTGGGTGTCGATATCCGCGATATTAGCTTCCAATGTAGCTCGAGTTTCCACCGTCGTCTTCATGGACTGAGACAACTGCTCTACCGCAGCCTCAGTCTCAGCCACCTCGCGCTCCCAAACGCCTACGGTGGCCTGGTATGAAGACTCGATCTCGGCAATCAGTTTCCCCTTCTCCGCATCTATCAGGACAGAGAGGTCGTTTCGCTGGATGCGTTGAAGTTCCGCGAGCCGCTCATCCAGCTCAATCACTGAAGCCTCCAGAATTTCGGCCATGTGGTCGTGGCATTGGTGAATACGAATCAGCTCGATGCAGGGCATTGCCAGAGCTTTTGCCGTCGCAAAACTCCTATTGGCATCCATCACAGCAGATACACCCTTCTGCAACATTTTGTATACCTCCTCGACGAGGAACTTCACATACTCGTCTGCATCCGCCAGGACCTGCAGCGTCATCGCGGGAGTTGGAGGAGCTACTACAGTTTGCGGACCGGAAGAAGATCTGCCAACCTCAATCAGTGAGGCTTGAACCTCGGCATCAATGGGCTCTTCATCAACAGGGGCTGGACTGCTAGCCCGAGGAGCCGAAGCAACAGAAGGGGCCGGCACAGGCGTCGAGATGGTCTCCCAAGTAGAAGGAGCGACACAGGGTTCTACACCCTTACCCTTCTCAAGCCCGGAGGAACCACCGATGTCAACGGCCACCTCTTCTATCCCCAACGTCCTATCAACAGTTGATACCTCCCTTGGCAGAAAAGGGAGATCATCACTTGTCTCTTGACCCGTCTCAGCGGTCGTGACCGGAAGACGGGTCTCATCATCAACAGGGACAGAATCTGTCGTTACCTCCTGAGCGGTAGCCGCCTCAACTTCCACGGTTGAAGCCGGGGTGGGACTCGGCAATGATACAGCCGACCTCCCCTCATCATGATAAAGAGGGGATTCAACCCTCTCCTCTGTCTCAACTACTTCTGTTGCCTCCGCAACAGGCTCTTGCAGCTCTGGAGCAACGTCATCGGAAGACGACGAACTCCATTCTTCTTCACCACCAGGAAACGGCGTGCTTGTTAAACCTTCGGCACTTGAAGCTTCCGTTCTGGCCTTTGCCGTCTCGGAAGCTGCTGCACCCTCAGTTTCCCTCCTGGCATAATCTGGGGATACCGGAATCTCCACGTCAACAGCATCCTCCGGATCTTCCTCCATGGGAGACATCATGGTCGGCGGGATACGCACTTCAGACGAGCCCGCCGTCCCTTCTCGCCTGCTCCCACCTGACTTTGGGGTACGAGGTTTTCTTTTTAACGGTTCCTACAAGAGAAGACGAAGCCTCGTAAATAGTGGAACCAAAATCAGACTATGTGGGACGCCTTTACCTCTGCGGACGTTGAATCCGATGATGCCGTCGGTGACGACGCCTTCTTCTGCTTCTTCGGTACAGGAGATTCAATCCCTTCGTCTGCACATCGCTTTGATCGATCGCCCGAGGGTTCTGCTTGAGAGACAGAAGGGGCACTCCGGTGACCTATCCCTGACGGACGATGCGATCGGGCCTTCACCGGCACGTCCCCGGTCATCGCTAACTGTGTGCCTGCAATAAGACTGGTCTCCCTGTCATATCCGGAGGGTGCAGCAGCCATAGCACAGTAAAATTTGGCGGCTGAGTAAAGAATGGGCGGCCGCGGATCTGGGGCGGGCAACGTAAAACGAGCCCCGGTACATCCGACATTATAGTAATGCCAAGCTCGTGCACCATCCAACAAACTTCCAACATACCCCAGAGAAATACTGGGGTTATCCAACATCATCTGGGCATAACCAAATTGTCGCGCAAAGCGGCTTGGCAAATATGGTTCCAGGTAGCACTGATTCCTGTTCCGGTATACCAGATGAGATGGCCGGATACTCTGCAACCAGCGGAATCCCCATTGAGGCAGAGTGGTGGTACCTTCGCCCAGATCCCTTAGATCTTCGTTGGCCTCAAAGCCCAAGTAGATTGGACCAACTTTGGTAATTTCCCAACCCTGAAGACGGGATAAAACCTTTCTACAAACAGGGACACCAGTATGTGACCAACTCCTCCGATTGAAACGACGAAGGAGTGCATCTCCAGCCTTATAATCTTCTTCCGAGCCTGGACTCATCACACTGGGATGATGCAAAATCAGCCATCCCATCAAATAGTGAAACGGCAGTTCGGCGCGCGGGAAGTTATTGTTTCGGCCTCTGTCATGAATCACATTTCCAGCAAACTCTCTCAAACCTCGCTGCAGGTTACATACCATTGCGGGGAGAAGAGCCAAACGCCGGCCGAAGACCAGCTTCACGGCTGGCAGGATTAAGTTTCGGGTTACCCTCTCTACGGCACCAGATCCGCCCGCGAACACGCAATCCCGGAGCCATATCATCAGGTAGGACGCCAACACCGCCTTGGGTGACATCCGATAAGCAAGATGCCAGAAGCAGCTGTATGAGCGTGCATCTGACTGCTGGTCCTCATTTCCTCGGGGATTTTTCTCCCCTAACCTGCTCATTTCGGACAACACTTCGCTACGAGAGAGCGCCGGTGGAGTGGAAAATTGTGAGGGATCCTCCTTGTCTTGTCTAAAGACATAATCTCTCCAAGCGGTCACATGAGGCTGCGTCCCGTTCCTATCCCGTCTCTGCATATAGTAATGATGACTCGCCACTTCCTTGAAGACGGCCGTCATCTCCTCAGCCCTGTCCCCCAGGACTTGAAGTTCCTCGTTGGTAGGAAAGTACTCTTCATAGGGTTCCGACCCCCAAGGGAGTTTTGACACCTCGTACATCTCATGAAGTGTGAACCCTAATTCCCCCACCGGAGTAAAAAAAGGTCCCGGTATGGACATCAAACATCTCCAGTAGTGCGAGAAACATGTGCTTGTTGAGATTAACACCCGCCTGGGTAGCACGGATCGCGGCAGTCAACCCAATCTCTCGAAGCTCGGTCCGAAACCGTGACAAGATCCAGAGTGTCAGTTTATCCCACTTGGAAACGTAATGGCACCAACCCTCTACCCGAAAATCTCCTTTCGGGTATGAGCGTTCCATCAAAAACATACGATGTGTAAAGGTCGAAGCACTATAAGCAAACGTATCAATGGGTACGTCACTGTAGAGGCTCCCGGGGCGTAGAGTCCTCCAGGTGAAAGAAGACCCAGACCGTGTGGCGGTCAAAGTATCCCTTTGGTCGAAGGTAGAATCAATTTGGATGACGCCAGTCACCGCTCCCCCCTGAGAAGGGGTAAGATCCCAAGACATCCTCCTCTGGAAAACAAGGCGACAGAAGGATGTCAAAGGCCATTGACGTTCAAGTTGCTTAACAGTCATATGCACCCCATTCGCTGTAAAGAACCAGTCCTCCTTGACCTTCAACACCGTCGCATCAGTAGAAGTGAGACGGTCTCCGAATAGGAACTCAGGCTTCAAGAAGGTCAATTTATCAGATGTGGAAGATTTTAAAACACCACGTTCCATCATCCGTTTGAGGAACCCATACTGTTGCTCACGGATTTGGGTCATTCTCTCGGGAGGCTGATCCAGCATAAGAGCCTCTTGAGCGGGGTTTATCACTTCCTTATCATACTCTACTCCCATCTGGTTGAAGACAGCCTCCAAGAACACTTCATTCAAAGGCGGGATCGCTACTGACACTAGCAAAGATCAGAAAAATGTTAGAAGCAACAAGAAAAAGAAGAGCTTCGGCGCATTCAGGGTTTAAACCCATGCGCGTCAGCAGCCTCGGCGCATCATCAGGGTTTAAGCCCATGCGCGTCAGCAGTCTCGACGCATCATCGGGGTTTAAGCCCATGCGCGTCAGCAGCCTCGGCGCATCATCAGGGTCTAAACCCATGCGCGTCGGCGAACAAAGACCGCGGCACATCATTAAAGACCCAAGGTCTATGTGCGTTGGTGTACGGAAAAACGAGACTTACCAACCACCTCCGGCCGAACTTCGACAGGCCGTCGGGGAACGTCAGCCGTTACAACTTTCGCAGGCTCCTTCGCTTTCTCCTTCCCCTTGCCGGCACCACCGCGAGGAGTCTTAGTAGCCATTCTCTCAAAGAAGAAAAGGTTAGGATTTGAAGAATAACTCTAAAGAAAGCAAAGGCACAGAAAAGACGAACTCTTTCTCTCTCCAACCCTCACCTATTTATAGGGCATGGTCGTACTCGTGAACCGATGACGTGTAATCTCAGCCGTCGCTTCGGATTCCGTGAGGAGATAACAGCAAATACAACCAAAAGATCATCATTAATCTTTTGGGTTAGCAAGGCGTCATCATCATCAACTGAAAGGAGCATGCGCCCGAACAAGCATGCGCCCAAAAATCATGTGCCCTGACCTCCATGCTTCTTATTCAAAGTATTCCAAAACTTATTCAAAAGTTTTGAAAACCTTGAAGGGGGTCTTGTAGAAGCATGGAATTTCACAACCAGAAAGCCCATGCGCCAGTCATTTTATGCGCCAGAACTCAGACAGCTAATCAAATAAGCCATAGACATTCGAAGAAGGACTTTTTATTTATATATATAAAAGTCTATTACATGTCTAGAAAAGGTTTTACAAAGGAGAATTTCTACAAAGGAAGGATCCTAGATCTACAGCCAACAGCCACCATGCGCCTTCCAGATAGGCGCAGCAACCACCATGCGCCTTCCGATAGGCGCAGCAGTCACCATACGCTGTCAGCCAGGCGCAGCAGATGTCATGCGCCTCCAGCCAGGCGCATCCTATCATCTCTTCAGCAGCTCAGTTATGTGCATCCAGCTCAGTTATGTGCATTCCTTCAGCAGCTCAGTTATGTGCAACTCTTCCAACCAGGCTCACCTGGCCGAGCAGAGCCCAGTTATGTGCCGCTCTTCCAGCCAGGCTCACCTGATAAGTGCTTCGCCAAGCAAAGCATTTAACCCTCTGGCTGGAAACCAAGGAAGAGAAGAGCACCGCAAATGCTGTGGCCAGGGGAGGCTTCGAAAGAGCCTCCAAAGACCAAGAAAAACCGTGATCGAAATCATGGCACAAGGAGCTTTCAACACAATCAAAGTGGGCGGCACCCACTTTGAAGAAAGAGAGAACCTAGCGCCGCCATTCCGATCTACGGCTCTTCCGGAACAACGGAGACGAGGCCCGAACATCCTTATCTTTGGATGCAACAGGCACCTTCCGCCTGCCTCAGAAGCCCTCGACTCCGTCTTTTGGATGTAACAGTCACCTTCAAGTGCATCGAAGACAACACGACGTCTCATCTTCACCCTCGGGAGCACTTCGTCAACAGAATGCACCCGCATATCCAAGTTTATGTTGGAATTACAAGAGGGAACGAGGAGCAAACCTTCTCTCCATGCCACTATTTATAGGCCGGGCAAATCAAACTTATGCGCCAAGTGGATGACTCTCCGAATTCTGTACAATGAATTTGCATTAAATGGATGAACCGGACGCCTCGAATTCAGCCAAACGGCTATTTATAGCACTCGAGGAGCGAGACAGCCGCGTCATTAAAGGACATGTCGGATGCGCCAGCCAAACAGCGCATCACACAGACGCGCCCTCCAGCATCAGACGCATCATACAGACGCGTCCTACAGTACCCGGCGCATCACAGAGGATGCGCCCCCCCTCATATCTTCATGCCGAGTGGAACACCAACCAATGTGCCCACTCAGCTGTCCATCGAACGTCACAAACATTAAATGCTGAACTGACACCAGAGTTGGCAACACGCTTCCCAAAGTCTGAACAGTTGACAACTTTTTCAGAGAACGAAGCGTCGGCAACGTCAGCATCATCATGACTCTATTTCGACGGCTAATGCCATGTGGCCATCCGCATGCGCCTCTACGGCCATGCGTCCAAATCGCCATGCGCCTCTACGGCCATGCGTCCAAACCAGCATGCGCCTCAAAAGCCATGCGCCTCAGACCCTTCACTGATCCCTAAAGACAGAATAAGAGTCTCCAGTTAAAGCTTTGCATGCGCCTCAAAAGCCATGCGCCCCAGACTGATCTCTGATCCCGAAAGACAGAAGGAAAGTCGCCTGCATGCGCCTCAAAAGCCATGCGCTCTAAACAGTTTGTAACCCCTAAAGGTTATGAGCCGCAGCCTCCTCCTGCGCCCAATCAAGGCGCAGCACACCAGATTACTTCCCCCCACCAAATCCGAGATCTTCGAGCCATGGGTCGATGACACGTGTCCTTTAACTCAACTCGTCCAAGATTTCAGCAACAGAAAGATCTTCTCCTCTGCTACGTGCCGGCTCACAACAGCAGTATGAAGAGTTCTCCCCCTCAATCAGGGCGCATCATCTATGCGCCTCCATCAGCAACCTCCACGTGGCGTCCCCACACCGACGCATCCCACATGCGTGCATGAGCAGCCAGCCTGCAAATCTATAAATAGAAGGATCATCTCCTTCACACAGACACACAGAATCCACAACGAACATACAAGGAATCATCGGAGAGGCAGATACAGACACTCAACGTCTTCCTCCTCTCAGCAAGCTCCAGAACCCAGAGCAATCCACACCTTCAGAGAACCGATAACCGTCGTCAGCCCGTCAACGGAGTCAACGCATTACCACTCGCTCCATTGGCACTAAGGACCCAACTTAAACAAAAGTGTACTCCTAGGACTACATCTAAGTCCTATATTGTAACACTGTTCTGTTTGTATTAAAGTTTTCAATCAAACAATTTTAATGGCAAACACACCGTCTATCATTCATTGTCTTTCTAATCTTGCCTTAGGATCAGTTTCATGGCATATTTCATAGTCTATCTCGTGTTGCCGAATACAAGTGTCGCATGGAAATACATGCATGACTTACCCATACTTACCGTCCGGCCTTTCCTGTCCAAAGCAAACCAAGTTAGTCAACAATTCATATGAAACAACTTAATGTAGTTCGCATAACATTCAGTGTTCAAGGGCGTGTCCCTGCCTCAGGTTCTAGCGCGTCGTAGGCATGTTTTCTAACTCGTTTGCTCGAAGTACTTTTGATCATTTGTATGTTACAGTCAACGTCTGTTCAGAGGGCGTTTCATTCAGTTAACTTAGGCTGTGTTTGATTGGGCTTTTTTCCATGGAAAATATTTCCATCACAAATTTTCCACCAATTGTAATGTTTGATAGCTTACCTTTTCCATGGAATTATTTTCTAAAAAACTATCATTTTCCATATTTTTATCTAAAATGGTGGAAAATGAAACTTGACCAACCCATAAGAAAATATTATTTTCCATGGAAAATAACTATTTTTTGTGGAAAATAATGACAATCAAACACCCAAATTAAGTTTTCCATGGAAATTTTTTCAAATTCCATGGAATTTTTTTCGTAGGAAAATAATTCCGTGGAATTAATTTCTTTTCCACATATTTTCCACCTTGCAATCAAACACACCCTTAGATTACTTTGATTTCAATGCAAGGACTTGCACGTGGATTGCCACCAGCAAAGTCCACTTAAATCTATATGCACCGGTCGCTGGCATGTCAACCATTTTGGATATTTTCCCCTGTGGCATTCTCATCTATCAAACGTGATGGCTGGTACACCTTGATAGACTATTGAATAACCGGCCCTAAGTTTGGTTATGTGCCCAAGCCCGCACACTTGTCCGCCCGTAGGCCATGATTCCGCCTAGGCCGGCCACGAAATCGTCGTTCGCTGCCCTTGGAATCCCTTTTCACTCGTGCACGAGCCGTCCACGACCATTTCGTATTTTATTGTCATTTTAACTTAACGGCTGTCTCCGAGCCGTAGGCTAACCCTTAGCCACAATACGTTATCGACTAGGTTGGCGTCCGTGCAGCGCGGGTAGCGAGCCCCGTTGTACGTGCCCGTCATACCTGTCGTTAACCATTCCTTTCCTTCTTATCTTGTATTCATTCTTTCTTTCACTTGTTTGTTCGTTCATTGATTCATTCACGTATTCATTCTTTCATTCATTGGCTCATTCATTCACTTATCCATTCATTATTTCATTCACATATTATGCAACTCCCCGTGTGGGAGTCGCCTTGGCGACCCATCGGTCCCATAATCTTTCAACGTTGCTATACTCTACTTGGAACGACTATGTTGATAGTCTTCCCGTTTCATTGTTGTAATCCATTCATTGTTTTATTGTTGAACGCGTAAGGGACTTGAACGTAAGCTTGTGCCATAGCACGAGCGTGGAGCACGGTGCTAGAGTTCTCATATTTTCTATGTTTCTTTCCATATTCTATACAAGCATACAAGGTGGGATTAATCCCTTAGCTAGGTGCGTTGAGTCATTTATTAACATGCGCGGTGTTATCGACTAGCGATTCTCGTGATAGTGTCCGCATTGTTAAGTGTCTAGGCTAAGCAAAGACAGGTTCATCGGAGCCATCTACCTTAGCGATGTTCGCATCGGCCGAGCGATACTCCGAGCGCACCTTTAAAAGTCTAAGTCTGGATTCATCTTGACGGGCCAATATAAGCCTTGCATCGATTCTTCATCGGGTCGATGCCAACTCTTCGGATCGACGGCTCGTTTGAGTCGTTGCACTTGCCGTTTGAATCGACGTTCCGCTAGGACGGAGCAGGTCATTACACTAGTGACCTGTCACCCTCATTTCCCGTATTTTCCGTATTTCGTATTTATACTCGTATGTAGATTTTGGCATGTATTTTTATTTTTCTCAACTTGTGGGATTTCGGTATTTCTCGTATTTTGGGTTTTGGCATGGCTCGGTTTTATTTGGATTGGTTCAGTTTTATGTGAGTTGGATCACCTTAACCTACGCTACCCCTCAACCCACCACAACTCACCCTCTTTATAACCCCCCACCTACCACTCTCTCTTCTCATAACTTCCACCATTAATTTCCTTCTTCTTCTTCTTCTTCTCCTTCCTCCACAACTCTCCTAACCCTAGGCAAGTGCACCTTGCCACTTCATGAGAGCCCTATTTTCTTGGTTCATTTGCTAGATTAGGACATGGTGATCAACATTAGAACTTGGTGTTTTGTGATTTGAAGTCTCCTTTGCTCTAGATCTAAGTTATTTCTATTTTTGGATTTTGCATGGTTTGATCTCTTTAAGTTGGATTTTCATGGGTTTTGGTGTTTCCAAGTGGAAGAGCATTCAATTCTACCCAAGTTGGAACTTTGGAAATCTGGATTTGGAGTTCGGATGGCCAAGTTATGATGCTTTGAAACCTTGGGTTCATCCATGGTGTTCTTGTTGTTTGGAGAAGACAGTGAGCAGTGTGCAGAGCTGTTTAGCTTACGCACCCTGAGCTACGCGCGCTCTTTAGCGCTGCGTACGCAGACTTGGGTACGCTCCCTGTTGGAAGCGTGCTCCCTTGAGCGTGCGTGACTTTTCACGCACACTGCTCCCTTGAGCGTGCGTGACTTTTCACGCACACTGCTCCCTTGAGCGTGCGTGACTTTTCACGCACACTGCTTCCTGTAGCGTGCGTGACTTTTCACCTACGCTGCTCTCTCTAGCGTGCGTGACTTTTTACCTACACTGCTCCCTGTAGCGTACGTGACTTTTCACCTACGCTGCTCTCTCTGGCGTGCGTGACTTTTTACCTACGCTGCTCCCTGTAGCGTGCGTGACTTTTTACCTACGCTGCTCTCTCTGGCGTGCGTGACTGTTCACCTACGCTGCTCTCTCAGCGTGCGTGACTTTTCACCTACGCTGCTCTCTGGCGTGCGTGACTTTTCACCTACGCTGCTCCCCTGACCCCTTGCTTAATCTATTGGCTCTTAGAGTTTTGGTTTTATATCTTTAAGCTTGGCTCTTCTATTTGTCATGAACTTGATTTTACTTAACATGTTTGGAATGATTATTGTACATGGCTTGGTATGACAAGGAACTAGCATAACACAACAGAGACCCGTAATGGAGCACTCCTGACAAGTTTCCTGACATGATTTATCTTGATAACTTGATAGTGGCCCGTGGCGGCGCACTCCTGACTTGACTTGACTTGATAACTTAGCTTGACCTGCCTTGACACCGTGGGTGGTTCTTTCTTGCTTACTTGTTAAATCCACTTGTCCAGTCTCGCATCATGTCTAGGATGGGACTCTTGAGTACCACGGTCAGGAGTACCTACTAAAATGGATTAAGGCTAATAACTAGAATAACACAGTAGTCATGAAGAGATGACACAGCTACAGGCAATCCCGTTACCTGGGCGCTCCAGGGATTTGTAGCCTGCCGTCGAGTAGGGCGCATTTCCAGCACACTGTCAGGTGTTGCACCCTCTAAGTAACCTAAGGGTACATGCGTCTCCTGGAGGATGTACCCACCTGAATTCAACCCTAATCTTTCGTCCTGGGTAACCTGGATGGTCTGCAGGGCTTGTGGCTGTGGAACAATCTTACTGCATCTTGTTAGTAATTAGGTCTGTGATAACCCTAGTTAGTTAACGTAGTAAGCCGTAGGATCTGCTTGGCCGTGATTGATTGAATGAGGTATAACCAGTCTAGTCATGTCTTGATCCCATGCAAGATTGCTTCCTGTCTTGATTACTTACATTACTTATCTTGCCGATAAATGGTGGAAAACCAAGCTCTGTTCAGATGAAGGGTTACAACCCCGGTCCTTGTTTGGTTTACGGATTGTAACCTGGCTATCGGAATAGTTCCATGGTTATCTCGTCGTATATCATCCTGACATGTTTTCGTAATTTTAGTTTTAATATTAGATTTTCTGTGCTGATTGCTGGCTTTTGTTCTTATTTCGTGGCCCCCTTGTGGCACTTGCTCTTTCTGGGGTTGACCCAGATGGTTTTGTGTGGCCATATTTCGGAGCAGCTCCCGAGGATCTACCAAGCTTCCAGCCCAATGGTGAACACTAGACGGAATCTGGGCCAAGAGTGGGTTTTCTATTTTGTTTCGCTCACTCTATTGTAAAAATATTCTTTTGAGGCGTTTAGCCGACGAGCACCTGTTAGCTCGAAGCACTTTTACTTACTGTCTGCCTACGGACTGTAAACATGATTGACAAATCCTAGGGTTGATCATGTATGACTAAACTCTTGCTAGTCCTAACATTTTGTAACGACTAGCTTCATGATCAGCTGAATATGTAATATTTGGGACGCCTTATTATTGTATATTTAATGATCATACATCTTGCGACTTTACTTACTTGTGGTGATTAAGACACTAGGCTTGTTCATGACCATAAGAGAATGTTGGCTTGTAGAAAACCCTCACATATCTAGACAGCCGTGACCGTATATCGAGGTGGTTTCCATTTCAATATACGTAGCTGGCTATGTCTGTCCCCGCTCTCCAGTATTCTGGTTCTGGGGCGTGACATGACCTCATATAGATGAGTCGGCACGGGCGACAATCCGCGAGTGTGCCTTTGGATTGAGTCGAGTATTAAGTGCACTATATCAAGGAGTCGAGTTGAATATGTGTGTATAGTTAGAACACAATGTTGGACCTAAAATTTGGTTGCAACGTAGGCGACGTGCTTCGGCACGAGATGTGGCGTCTTATGTTGTCGGCATATAAGTTGCATAGTTATGATTGAGTTGTCTTGAGTTTAAGTCAGGGGATGCCGCAAGGCAAAGTCGGTAAAGTGACAATTGGTCCACAAGTCCTGATTGGGTCAGTTGGTGGTTGAAGTAGAAAGGGCCGCGAGGCGGCGATATGGTTTAGTCACCCTGAGCTGCGAGGCACGGCAAGATGGATTCCTAGCACGATCACATGGAAATGGAGCCTCATCGCGTAGTTTTGTCTCTGATTTTAAGCCGTAAGGCAAACACGGCTGGGTAGGTTAACATTGTTGAGTTAACGTTGTTGTTGCAAGCACGAGATGGTCTAGAGACACAAAATAGGTCAAGACGTCGGTCCTAAAATAATACTAAGGCAAGAGTAGAAAGACAATTGATAAGAAGAGACTATGTTGCACGAAGTAAATCAAACATGTCAGTTTTGTATGGGTAGACGAGGAGCTCATTCCACCAGTACAGTTAAGTACTGACACCCACACAGTTTTCATGTGCAGGCACAGGTAGAAGCTCGTGGCGCGGAGCTCGCTTGGATGCGTCGAGGCACGGAGTTCCTTGGCGATTCGAAGCATGCGGCCGCATGGAGTCAAGACTTATACGGGACATAATGTATGGACGTCGCCTTCCGAAGCTTCCGCTGGCTCAAGCATTGTATCGAGAGATGAGAGAGAGCAGAGTGAACTTGTAATGTGAGAAAAGTGAGCTCGAGAGACTTGTAATCTTGGCCTTGTGCCTTTGTAACCTTTGTTTCAATATCAATAAAGAGCTTCTTTGAATAAAATTGTATTTTGCTTTAAATTTTCGCTGCTATTATTCAATGTCTATGCTTGGGACTTTTGTGCGACGACCTCATCGCAGCCGCTGTAATCGGTCGTTATGGAACCCGCCTTTCACGAGCGCAATCTAGGCTCGTGCGGCATCACGTCTTAGCGAGGACGATCACTCCTACGGGAGCGGGGCGTGGCAGCGCGTCCCGTGCCCCGTGCCCCCCGTGTGTCGCGTGTCTGCTCCCCGTGCGTGCCCTGTTCCATCACCTTTGCGTGACCCGAGTCCGAGGCCTCCCCTCGGTACTCATTCTCCAACCTTCCGGAAAACCCCTGAACCTTCTATATAAATTCCAGAATGAGAAACACATTTCTGAACCTTCTATATAAATTCCAAAATGATTAACACATTTCTGTCCAACCCGAATTAACAGAATAATGCTCTGTCAATTCCGGGATAGCTAGTTTTCTATTTTTGACCGTATAATTTGTAATAGGATTAATATTTAATGGTTAGATTATTGTTAGTAATAGTTATGTCGTTGTACTAATGGTTAGATTAATTAGTAATTTATTAGATTTAACGATTATCGTAGAAATCACGATGTTATAGAGTTATTAAATATGTTATAGTTTTACGTAAATAAAATATTAAATTAGTTACAAAAAAAATAGTTTCATACCAAAGTCTATTTTTAATATATGGAAATGTAGGCAAAAGATATTAGTTTTAATTTAAGCTATCTATTGCCTATTTTGGATAAAATGTTATTTAATTCTCAAAATAAATTTCATTACCAAAAAGAATATTTGTATAAGTTGTAATTATAAAATAAAAACCTATTTATTTATTTATTTATTTATTTTAATTTAAATTATATTTTTCACGTTACTAAATAAATAATTTATTATTTAAAAGTTAGTTTATTTAGTAGTACCTAATTATATATATTTTGCTAAAAATTAGTAAAATATATTTTTACATAAATTGTCTTCATAGTCAAAACATCTACTAAATTGTCACGAATTTGTTTTTAATTAGATTAATGATAATTTCATTTAAAGAAAAAAAAAAGTTTTACTATTTTATTACTAAAACTGTATTTTCTTATATTTAGAATTCTCTAAAATACTTTATAATTAAACAATTGCTTATTTGTAATTATCGGTGATTTGGAGTGACGATTATCGTGTCTTTAATAAGTTATTAGAATTGTAGCAACCGTAGATTGGTAACTAAGTCATATTTCGCTAATGTAGGATTCAGTTCCGAGACTTAGCCTGATATTTAGAATTCTCTAAAATACTTTATAATTAAACAATTGCTTATTTGTAATTATCGGTGATTTAGAGTGACGATTATCATGTCATTAATAAGTTATTAGAATTTTAGCAACCGTAGATTAGTAACCAAGTCATATTTCGCTAATGTAGGATTCAGTTCCGGAACTTAGCCTGATATTCCCCTGTCGTCACCTACAACACCGAAAACACCGAGGCAAGAATGCGCCGCTCCACTATGCGTTGTTGCATCAAGGTTTGATTCAATTGATATTGCAATGGAGTATAAATATTTATTCAATTTCGATTTCGATCCAAAAACAAATGAATACAAAATATAAATACCCCAAATTCTTTGGAGATAGTACAATTAAAAATATATAGATTTAAAAAACAACAATTTTATGTATGTGCTTTGAATTGTAACTTTAATAATTTAACAATTAATCTAACTTTGTACACATTTTAAAATTCAACAAATTTGTATAAAAATTATAATTTTTAATATAATTAAACAACAATAACAACTTTGGATTGAACAGAGTAAACAATATAAATAATACAACCAAATAAACTAAATTTAATATTCAATTGAGTTGCGACTTTGGTGATCCAAATTCATTTTTAAATTTTATAACTTCAATTTATTCAAAAAATATCAAAATACCAAACTATATTTCTTTTAAGAAAAAATCTATATACATAATTATGATCTCATTAAAGACATTGTGTTAATTATTGATTTATCCTTTATGAGATTTTTTTTTAAATGTCACACTTTATTACATACATTTTAACTCAATCAACTCATCTTCCGTCACCCAACCAAGAACTTATACTATCAATGGTAACCACAAGTAAATTTATATAATAAATATAAGATGTCGTTATTGATTTGTCATTATTGACACTCGTAAAATTTTTCTAAAATTTGAATAATAGAAAATTAAAAAAATTGTAATATAACATTTAATGAGCATCAATAAAATCACTCATGTACTTATTATCCCAAAATTATTATATATTGCAAGTCATTGCAATCACTAGATAATGATTATTTTTTGGTGCTTATTTAGAATAGCCTCATATCTAAATAATAAAAGGAAGAATTTAGTGGAAATCTAATCTAATAAAACATCAATAATATAACAAATGAACAAACTAACAAAGAATTAGAAATAACAAAGACGGATGGAGCCTCAGAGATCTTGGTGGTTAATATCATCAAGTGGGGTTTTCCCCATCAAGAGTAGCAAATATTTTCTTACATCACAGGCCCAATACAAAACTTCAATAAATGAAAAGAATCTAAATTAAAAAAAGCAATTTGATTAAAAAAAATTATGATTACGATTGTCAGAAGTAGCTGGTTGTGAAATCATAAAATTGATATCATAAGGAATCCGATTGATTTTCTTCATCATCCACATAAATTCATACCCTTAATACAATAAAAAAAATAAGAAAAATAAATATACAAATTTAAATTAAATACCAACAATGAAAACGAAAAGTCCTATAGAAGAATGAGTAAAATTATAAAATAATTTGGCAC
Source organism: Iris pallida (assembly GCA_029216955.1). Taxonomy (NCBI): domain Eukaryota; kingdom Viridiplantae; phylum Streptophyta; class Magnoliopsida; order Asparagales; family Iridaceae; genus Iris; species Iris pallida. The sequence goes on from JANAVB010041219.1 coordinate 34,799,043, forward strand.
CAAATATAAAATATAGTAAATTTAAGAAAACTTGGTTGCGGCGGCTGAAAAAGAAAAAACTAGAACCCTAGGAGGAGGAAAGATGATGAAGAAAGGTGTAGCTGGCCTTATAAAGGGGTTGGAGTGCTTCCGTTGTCCCGCGGAGCAGTGTAAAAATGGGTTTGTGATGAATACACTCATTTTGGAGGTTTAGTAAAAGTTTGAAAATATACCCTAAAAACAGAACCGGTTAAGCCGTATTTATATACTTATATGATTAAATATTAAAAATTAAATAAATTTAAAGTATTATTTAACAATCTAATATTATCTGACTATAGTCAAATACTATAGTCAAATACTTCTCATTCATTCATGTGGTTAAGGTATGAGACGTTCTCCATAGCTAGATGTATTCGATCTCATAAAACAACGTTATTTACAATTATATTTTTAATTTAAATTATTTTTCAACAATTTTTTTTACATATATGTAGTGTCGATGTGCATTACTAATCTTTATATAATGAGGTTGGACTAGTAATTTTAATCTCATTGTAACCCATTAATGAAACTAAATGAGGTTGCACTAAAAATTATAACCTCATTTGGATTAATTGGACCATTTGCAATCCCTGTATGAAGCCTGCACACAAACTAGTGGGGGATTAGTGCTTTCGTCCTCGCTTCGCACTGATCAAGACCCGCTCGCACCCAAACCAAACACTAAGTAGATTTAGTGGAACATGCATCTTAATTTGGTGATCTTTCTATTTAGCTTTAGGATCAGTTTCATGGCAATATTCACGAACAACAACTTATCATAAATGTGTCCCATACCGTGTTCCTGCAGCAGATACAATTAGCCATAATATGAACATAACATAATGTTTCGTGCTCATCTCCGTCCCATTTTGCCTAGCCTGCAATGGTTAGAAATTAACATAAGCAATCATACGATTCACGCAGCTAGCCGACCATAAACTTAGACATATGCATAAGGCTGGCAGGCCATGCACCTGCACCCAACTCTCATCTGAGCCCACCGGTCCTAACTATATGAAGGTCACAGTGTTTCGTACCGTAATGGACTTGGTCTCAGATTATATAATAAGATTTTAGTAATGGATTAAAACTGGTCTTGTTATATAAATGGACCTCCTACCTTATTGAGGTACTAGGCGACTCTCCACTAAGGTTACATACGAAGAATTTCTCGTTAACAAAATAGTTGTTCTCCAACAATGCCCCTTCGAAAATAAATTAAGGTAACAAAATTTATAGTCTAAAGACTCTAAACGGCTATGGAGTTCTTCAAAAACTTTATAGAAGAAGAGAAGTAAGAGAACAAGAAAAAACTTTATTACATTTTGTAATTGTACGTAGGGAGGAACAATTTTCAATAGGTTTTGTATTTATACAATACTCAGAAGATTGTACGTAGGGAGGAACAATTTTCAATAGGTTTTGTATTTATACAATACTCAGAAGATTGTACGTAGGGAGGAACAATTTTCAATAGGTTTTGTATTTATACAATACTCAGAAGGTTTACAATGGATTAACAATGTGATCTTAACAAATCTCTAAGAGATAAGAATACTATTGGAAATGTGGTGTGATCTGAATCGGAGTTGGTCTATGAGATGCGATATTGAATTGGGTCCATACGCCTTAAAAAAGATTTCTCTTGTAAGACATGAACATGGCCGGCCCTGAGTTCATGGGAGCCATAGGCAAACTTTTAAAATGGGGCCCATATAATGTTAAAAAAATAAAATAAAACTATTTTTTTAAAAAAATGTTATAGCAAAAAATTAAACCTAGGACCTTTAGTATGCAAGTTTAACATACTAACCACTATACCATAATTGATTTATGATAAAAAAGGATCATATTACATATTAGTTCTATTATATATATATATATATATATATATATATATATATATATATATATATATATATATATATATATATTTTTTTTTTTTTTTTTTTTTGGGGCTCTCAAATTCGAAGGGGCCCTAGCCGGTCGCCCTGGGCCATGGCCGGCCCAGACATGAACCAATTCCAATTATCTGCACCTCATGAGATACAATCTAACATTCTCCAAGTTATCTCATTTCCGCTAGCCGAATAACCTTAGCACCCTTGCTATATTTGTCCGTTCTCGCTAGTCGAACAACCTTAGCACCCTAGCACTTTTTTATTCGTTTTCGCCAGCCGAACAACCTTAGCACTCCTTACTACCTTTATTCGTTCCCGCCGCCGAGCACCTAGGAGATCCAACATATCGTCATATCGATCCGTTCGACCACAGAACCAAACCTGGCACGTTCATCTATACCACTATTATGTGCCAACCATAACGTCTTGCTCCACTTTGGACGCGTCAAACCCACCTTTGAAGCCAAATAGTATATTTGCATATGCTTCTAACTCCATCTTGAGAATAGAGCACATATATTCGTGTATACGCATGAACGTTCAGCACCATCTGTCTTGAACAAACACTACTAAAATAGCGACGTATATTAGCGACGGCGGAAATACCCATCGCTGATAATTGCCGATAGCGACTTCTTGTGCTACACGTCGCTGTCCGTCGCTATGTAGCGACGTTCAGCGACGTAGTATAAGTTACGTCGCTGATGGGCGACATTTTGCGACGGACGTCCATTTTACATCGCTGTATTGCGACGTTTAACGACGTATAATTTATGTGTCGCTGTTGTATTTCATATAGGGTTCCTGGCCCGGTCGAAATCATAAAATTTTCACCCAAAATTTTTCTTCCCGCTCTTCCCTCTCCCCCTGGCGAACCCTCCCCTCCGGCGACCCCTCCCTCCGGCGACACCCTCCCCCTTCTCCCCCCGGCGACCCCGCTCGCCCGTTGACCCCTCCCTCCGGCGACCAGCCTCCCTCCTCCGACGAAGGAGCCTTCCTTGCCACCTTCCTCCTCCGACGAAGCCACCCTCCTCGCCGCCTCCATCCTCCGACGAAGCCACCCTCCTCTGGTAAACCCTAACCCTAGCCCTAGCTATCTAGACACGGACACGAGACCCTAACCCTAGCTGTCGAGGAGGGAGAGAGGGGTGGGGGTGGGTGCAGGGGGTGGAGGGGTCTTACTGTCGAGGGGTGGAGGGAGGGGTGGGGGTACCCGGGGGCAGGGGAGGGTTGGGGTGGGTGCAGGGGTAGGGGGAGGGGGCAGAAGAGGGGGGAGGGGGGCAGGGGAGGGTTGGGGTGGGTGCAGGGGTAGGGGGAGGGGGGAAGGGAAGGGTTGGGGTGGGTACAGGGGTAGGGGGAGGGGGGCAGGGGAGGGTGCAGGGGTGGGTGCAGGGGTATGGGGAGGGGGGAGGGGGGCAGGGGAGGGTTGGGGTGGTTGCAGGGGTAGGGGGAGGGGGGCAGGGGAGGGGGGAGGGGGGCAGGGGAGGGTTGGGGGGGGCACGGGTAGGGGGAGGGGGGCAGGGGAGGGTTGGGGTGGGTGCAGGGGTAGGGGGAGGGGGGCAGGGGACGGTGCAGGAATCGGTATCGGACTATATGTATACAATGTATATACATGTATATATACTCACACACTTACATACACACACAAATACATATATACTCACACACTTACATACACACACAAATACATATGTATACATGTATATATATACTCACACACTTACATACACACACAAATACATATTTAAATATATATGTATATAATGTATATACACCAAGGTTCACAATATCGGTATCGGAATCGGTATCGGACTATTCCTATGAGTATTGGTATCGGCGATATCGGTAGTATCGACGGTATCGTATCGGAGTATCAGACTTTGGTATCGGAAAACAAATAATTATTAATAAATTATTTATATTTATAAACATATATTTTATACATTTAGGCATAATTTTAAGTATTTCAGCGTTATTTCTTAGTAGTTTTGAAATTATATGAAATAGTAGTCACCCTTACCGATTGGTTTTGCCGAATTGACCGGAACAAAGACCCCCAATGTCGGTATCGACCAATATTTGGTATCGGTCGGTATCGGATCGGAACTTGCCAAACCGTCTCGGTATCGGTCGTATCGGATCGGTATCGGCCGATACTTTAAACCATGATATACACACAAATACACATATATATACAATCCAAAATCCATTTGAAATTCATTTTAAGAATCTGAAATGTTGACGATATATACCCAAGGTTCACAATATCGGTATCGGAATCGGTATCGGACTATTCCTATGAGTATTGGTATCGGCGATATCGGTAGTATCGGCGGTATCGTATCGGAGTATCGGACTTTGGTATCGGAAAACAAATAATTATTAATAAATTATTTACATTTAAAAACATATATTTTATACATTTAGGCATAATTTTAAGTATTTCAGCGTTATTTCTTAGTAGTTTTGAAATTATATGAAATAGTAGTCACCCTTACCGATTGGTTTTGCCGAATTGACCGGAACAAAGACCCCCAATGTCGGTATCGGTCAATATTTGGTATCGGTCTGTATCGGATCGGAACATGCCAAACCGTATCGGTATCGGCCGTAGGTTGACTAAGGTTGACTATTTTGACTGAAAGTCAAAGTAGAGTCAACATCTGACCTAGATTGGACTAAGAGTTGACAAAGTCAACTATAGGTCAACCCTTGACCTTGTTTGACCTTGTTTGACTTTGTTTGACTTAGCTTGACCTTGTTTGACTTTGTTTGACTTAGTACAACTTAGTTTGACCTAGATTGCATATCATTGTTATTAGTAACTGTCCGCTACTAATGTGTGTCCCATAATAAGACATAATATACGAATTTGTGCCTGTTGGATAATGTGTGTCCATCTTTGCAGAATTATTTCCAAATGGATATGAAATACTACTTGCGGAATCGTTCATGGATGTATAATCGTCGTCCTGATGATATGTGTGGTGTGCGGGATGAATACATAGCGGGAGTAGAGCAGTTCCTACAGTTTGCTAAGGCGTTCCCTCAGTACATGGACGGCACCAAAATTAAGTGTCCGTGTGTGAAATGTCATAACGTGAAATATTATCCAGAAGTGAAAGTGACATATCATTTGTACTCGAGGGGTTTCACGCCTAATTACTATCAGTGGACCGCACACGAAGAACTTGTGTCGTTAGCATCAGAGCCGGAGCCTTACGTTGAGCCGTATATGCATGCGGGACCTAATTTTGTTTCAGATAATCATGCATACGACGACGGGTACGTGAACATGGTTTTCGACGCTGCGGGGCCTAGTTTCGTTCATGATGCACCTGAGGAGGCACCGAACGCCGATGCTGCACAGTTCATGGAGTTGCTGGAGAATGCAAGGACTCCATTGTATCCTGGTTGTGAGGATCATTCACCGTTGGAGGTGGTTACAAGACTGTTGAGCATTAAGTCAGATTTTAATATATCGCAAGAATGCTACAACCGAGTGTTGGAGTTGATTATAGAGATCTTGCCGGCGGGTGCTAAGTTGCCTAAAGACTTCTACCGGTCTAAGAGGATGGTGAGATCGCTCTGGATGGGATACGAAAAAATCGATTCCTGTCGCAATGGGTGCATGCTGTACTACAAAGACGACAAGGACGCAGATGTGTGCAGATTTTGTGGTGCTGATCGCTATAAGACAACTAGTACAGGAAGGTCTACCGGTGCAAGAAGACCGACCGATTCAATGCACTACTTGCCTTTAATGCCGCGGTTGCAAAGATTATTTATGGTGAAAGAGACGGCCGAAAATATGAGTTGGCACATGCGAGAACAGATTGAAGGAGTGTTGGATCACCCATCCGATGGAAAAGCATGGAAGCACTTTGATCGAGTGTATCCTGATTTTGCTTCAGATCCATGTAATGTCAGGTTGGGACTATCTTCTGACGGTTTTACTTCTTTTGGTCTTTCGGGATCCCAGTATTCGTGCTGGCCTGTGATTGTTACTCCGTATAACCTACCGCCTTGGATGTGCATGAAGACTCAGTACATGTTTCTAACCGTTATAATTCCTGGTCCGAACAATCCCAAGAGGAACATTGACGTGTACTTACAGCCTTTGATAGATGAGTTGAATCAGTTATGGGAAGTAGGCGCTAACACGTACGATGTATCCAGGAAGCAGAATTTTCAGATGAAGGCAACCCTTATGTGGACCATCAACGACTTTTCGGCCTATGGAATGTTATCTGGATGGAGCACTCATGGCCGTCTCTCATGTCCGTATTGCATGGACCGTAGTAAGGCTTTCCGCTTAAAACACGGAGGAAAACCGTGCTTCTTTGATTGTCATCGGCAATTTCTGCCAAAAGATCATCCGTTCAGAAGGAACAGGAATGCATTCCGTGCCGACGTTGTAGAGAAGGGTGATCCACCGCCAAGGTGGTGCGGAGTCACGATATGGAAGGAGGTTAAAGATTTTCCAAGTGCTATCGAAGATCCTACAACTGGGTACAAGTACGATGGATTTGGTAGAGATCATAACTGGACAAAGAGGAGCATATTCTGGGATCTGCCATACTGGAGTACCAATCTGATCAGACATAATCTTGATGTCATGCATATTGAGAAGAATGTGTTTGATAACATAATTAATACTGTGATGGACGTAAAGGAAAAAATGAAAGACAATCCCAAGGCCAGGTGGACTTAGAAGAAATATGCAAACGCCCTGCGTTGCATTTGATACAGCAGAATGGAAAACAGTTCCTGCCGAAGTCAATTTTCTCGCTGGACAAGGAGGATAAAGTGAGACTTTGTCGGTGGATCCAGGGCCTAAAATTTCCAGACGGATATGTGTCAAATCTGAGAAGATGTGTCGATCCGAAGGAAAACAAATTGACGGGTATGAAGAGCCACGACTGTCACGTATTCATGGAGAGGTTAATTCCGATTGCATTTCGGGAATTCTTACCGCAGGCAGTTTGGAATCCATTGACGGAGCTTAGCATATTCTTCAGGGATCTTTGTTCTAAGAAATTGCTCGTTGATCGTCTAGAAAAGCAAGAGAAGGACATTACGGTAACACTATGCAAGCTAGAGAGGGTGTTTCCTCCTGGATTCTTCGACTCTATGGAGCATTTGCCGATTCATCTATCCTATGAGGCACGTGTTGGTGGACCCGTCGAATATCGATGGATGTACCCGTTCGAGCGACATTTGAATCACCTAAAACGAAAGGTAAAAAATAAGGCACGGGTCGAGGGTTCTATTTGTGAAGCCTATGTTCTCGAGGAGATTACAAACTTTTGTTCGATGTATTTCAAGCCTCATGTTGCAACTAATAGAACGAGAGCTTCCAGAAACGACGACGAAGATCATGAAAGTAATGATACAATACTGAAGGTATTCAATGCTCCAGGAAAGCCATCGGGTAAAATGAAGAAGAGATATCTGAACGATGATGAGCTAAGGGCTGCTCAGGTGTATGTATTACTCAACTGCGACGAGGAGAAAGTAGAGAAACTGGAGGGGTAAGTAAATAATACGTCTACATTATTTTAATAGTGTTGAGAATAATACTATTACATTAATTGCACGATGTTGTTTTCAGCATATTTAATGATGATGTGAGGTCAGGTAGGCCACACATAACAGAAGAAGAACTAGAACAAAAAATGAGGCATTATTTTCCATCATGGTTGAGTGCATATGTAAGACTTGAGAACTCTGTAATTACCTTTCTGTATATGCACTTGATTTAGAATGAGCTTAATTGCTTCTTTCGTGGTATTTAGGTCGATCGTCCATACGCAAGACTTGAGAATGAGTCTATTAGAACGCTAGCCAAGGGACCAATTTATGCTGCAAAAATATGGCCAAGCTACTGTGTTAATGGGTTTAGGTTCAAGTCAACAACTTGCCCGATCAGAGACAACTTTGTGGATCTCGACTCCACCAAAAACAGCTGTTTGTGTATCAGATCTTCGAACTACAAAGATGTTGATGCGGGCAACGATTTCTATGGCGTGCTACGGGAGATCGTAGAGCTGACATATAGTTATGGAATAGAGCCTGCTAAGATTGTGTTATTCAGGTGTGATTGGTTCGATCCGATTGAAGGTCAGGGTTGGAAAGTAGGCAAGCACGGTCTTATTGATATAAACTATCGGCGGCGATATCAAGCCTATGAACCATTTGTCCTATCAAGTCAGGCTCAGCTCGTGTACTTCACAAGTTATCCTAAACGGAGAACAACAAGGTCGGACTGGTGGGCAGTATGCAAGACCAAAGCTAGAAATACCTTTGAGGTTGACGATATAGCTTATCAACAGGATGAACTACCTCTTGTAACAAATATTATATAAGTGAACACGACGAAAGTTCCTCATTACACATCTAATTGTGTAGAAGAAGTAGAATTATCTGAAGAGGAAGATGCAGATGAAAGTGAAGATGTAGAGGAGGAAGAAGAAGAAGAAGAAGATGAGCTAAACGAACTAGATGAATTTTCAGAAGAGGATTAAAATCTGTGATGTCTATCATATAAATATGTATTTTTGTAATAATAAATCTGTGACACTTTAGTGACACTTTTATCTGTGACCATGATATTTTTCAAAAATCTGTGATGTCTATCATATAAATATGTATTTTTGTTTTATTGTCATATGTTATTATCAGGTATGACTAGACCAGGAGGACGACGCGGAGGATTATATATTAGCCAGTCCCGTCAGCCTCGGGCTGGGGATGGAGACGGCAGTTCCGTACCCTCATCTTCATCTCCGAATACGCCATTGTACCGTTCTGTTCCCGGTCCATTACCGGGACAGGGCAGTTCCAGCAGGTTGCCGACTCCTTCCTCGTCCTGATCCCTCGTCCAGCATCCCCGATCCCCCGTCCAACATTCCTCCTGTCGACGGCTCTATGGGGGGAGCCGACGCCGAGCATATGGAGGTCGACGATCAGACTGAACCTGCCCAGGCAGGAGGTGAGAGCGACCCTCCATGCGCTCCCCCGGGCGAGACGCGTATGGAGATTTGGACGGACGGGCCTATGAAGTAAGTTAATTAATTAATATATATTTCTCAAATGATTATATGTACATATATTCATGAAATTTTTTTATTGTATAGATATCGGCCTTCTGTAGTACAGAGACAGCTGGGGCAATTTCTGAGGCAGAACTATGGTGGGCCTTGGCTCAACTACTCAGATGCTCCCGCAGATAGGAAGGCCTTTTGGTTCGGCCACTTCAAGGTAAAAAATTTGTTTATTTTTAAATTTTAATAATCATTTGTGTATATTATACAACTTTTGTATTTTATTTCTTGTAGAGGACCTATTTCTATCCACCATACCGGGCGGCGAGGATCGAGGGCCAATTTTCTGCCGTCGCAGCCAAGCTCATCCGTGATGCGATCGACGACCAGAAGCGTCGTGATTGCTCCGGACAGCCGATCCAGGGTTGGATTATGCCAGAGCAGTGGACTGCGATGAAGGCTAGATTCAGCGAGTGCAGGTACCAGGAGCGGTCTGAGAAGGCCAAGGTGGCGCGGTCGAGCGCCGGTAAGTGGTGTGGTGGCTCCATTTCGATGACGGAGCATTTTCGTCGTCTGGTACATTTCCTATGACGAACATTAATTTATATATAGTTCGATATAGAATGTTTAATACTAATAATAGATAATATATTTTAACAGGTAAAAAAGGGTGAGGACCCGAACATGGTGACCGTCTTCCTGGTCACACATCGGAGGGCTTGGGAGTTCATTGACGAGAGGGCGACGCAGGCATATGTACGTTCTATTCTTTATATTAATTTACTATAACTTAGAAAACATGAAAATAGATATCAATATAGACTTTAGCAAACACTTACACGTTAGCAAACATGTTCTAGGCCGAGTTTGTTCGGCTACAGCAGGAGGCGGCTGCTACTGCTAGTGCGCCAGCAGAGGGAGGGGCTGGTAGTTCCTCCCAGCCGCCTACAGCTCCATCGCAGGACGAGCTCTGGATGACCGCCGTTGGTGGTCTTCAGAAGGGTACGTACTACGGTACGGGATCCTACGGCGCGTATTTGGCTACGGAGTCATCCCGGGCCCCCTTTGTCAGTGCGCAGTCTCCGACTTCGCAGGCTTCGTCACGAGTTGGGGATATCCTTCGTCAGATCGAGGAGCTGCATCGCGAGTTACAGCAGCAGATTTCTGATGCGGTCGAGCGACGATCCGACCCTCCGATCGTCACCGGACGATTTGATGCGGTCGAGCGCAGTATACAGGAGCTGATGACTCTGCATCAGGCTACAGCTGCCAGCTTGCAGACGCTCACCGAGTCTACGCAGCGCACAGAGCGTAGACAGGTCGAGCTGGAGGGATCGCAGAGGAGCATGTCTGCCTCACTCACTCAGGTTTCGGCTTCGCTTGAGGCGAGTACTGAGAGGGTGGTGAGTACCCTTGCTGCGCATGGTGAGCGACTGCGAGAGCTGGAGCAGATACGTCCTCCCGGTCCATCGACGGCGCTGACTCCAGACACTGCACTGCCTCCGGCGCCGACTCCAGACATTGTACTGCCTCCTACTGCCCCTACGGTACAGCTCACCCAGCAGCAGTATGACTACATTCTATCCCAGTTGCGCGGCAGGGGTCCGCAGTAATTTTATTGATTTTTTTATGACTTGTATGTATTGGCCCTATGGGCAAATTGTTTATTCATACAACTGTTGTTTATACACTTGGTGGGAGACTTTTTATCATCTTCCATTTTTATTTGACTCTATTGGATGTTTGTGAGGATTTGAGTCTGTGATATTTACTTTGCACTGCCTCCTGTTTTTATTGTGATATTTACTTTGTGATATCTGCGACGGGAATGACAAATATACCTACGCTGGGTTATAAGCGATGATCTGATATACAAAGGAGGTGCTGCCGAAATTTTAAAAAAATATATTGTGTATTTTTGTTATGATGTGTGTCTGTATTTACAGTGAATGTGAAATGCAGTGTTCGGAACCATCGACAGTTTCGATTACTGTTGTATGTGTTATCTTGGATAGAAATAGCAACAGTTCAGGGTGCACTTCTGAGAGGTTCATTTTCACGTCCTTCACTTTCTCGGAACGTCGTAAAGGTTCCCGAGAAGGTGAAGGACGTGAAGAGGAAGCTCTGAGAAGTGCACCCTGAACTGTTGCTCTTTCTATCCAAGATAAAACATAGAACAGTAAGCGAAACTGTCGATGGTTCGAACACTGCACTTCACACACACTGTAAACACAGACACACAGCATAACAAAAGTACGAATTATATTTTTTTAAATTTTTTTTTATAATATCTGCGACGTATAGCGACGTTCTGCGACGTCCTGCGACGGAAAGTAGAAGTCGCTATACGTCGCTAAATAGTGACGTCACGTCACTAGACGTCGCTAATATACGTCGCTAATCTGTCGGTAGCCGTCGCTAAGTTGTCCACGTGGCTGCCATGCCATGTCATCATATATAAATTATACAGCGTCGCAAGTGGTCGCTTTACGTCGCAACGTTGGCGACGTAGTGATACGTCGCTATCTGTCGCTCATTTTAGCGACGTCTAGCGACAATGAACGCCGCGTCGCCAATAGCGACGTTCGGCGACTAAATTGCCATTTGCGACTTGCATATAAACGACGTCCGTTTTTCGTCGCTAAATACGTCGCAAATAGGTTTTAGCGACGTATTTTCCATTTTTAGCAACGTCTCCTGACGTCGCTAAAATGGGTTATTTTAGTAGTGAAATTAGAGCCGTCCAATAAAAGATCCTGATACCACTTGTTAGGAACGTGGTATGATCCGAACCGGAGTTGGTCCATGAGTTGCGATATTGAATTGGACCCTTATGCCTTAAAAGAGAATTCTCTTGTAAGGCCTGAACCAATTGTAATTATCTACACCTTATGATCTCACCTCCTACCCGATGTAGAACTCAATCATCATCTCCATTGTCACCCTCTTTTTGAACGTTCAACCAGAAACGAGATACAATCCAACAAGTACCTCTATTTAGTCGTCACAATCATAGTCAATTAGTTATGACTAACTATAACACTCTTTCTTACGTTTGCACAACTATCACGATCCGTTCACACTTTTTGAGATCCAAATAAGTGGTTAGTCTAGCCTATGTTGCAGTATCGATGGTAGTATGTTGTTTGTATTCAATATCCATAATCATTAAGTCATAAGAGAATATACTAGCTTATTCACAATAATAATTATGATTATATGATAGAAAGAATGACACGAACAAGAAACGACTAAGGGTCTGCTTGCTAACGGTGTTTTCACCGATTTTGGGATGTTTTTGTGCCGACCATTTATGAAAACCCTTACTTGTTAATTTTTTTGAGGCATCGGTTTTGGTCGGCTCAAAAACCCCCCAAAATCGGTGTAATATATTTTTGGGTGGCTTTATAAATACCCAAATCGGTGGATTTTGAGCGGCTCTATTTTTTTATTTCATTTATATCTTCACAAAAAAATATATAATTATAACTACTGATATCCTTCCCTATTCAATTTATTCGTGTAAAAAAAAACTTTCAAAACCGCTCGTTAGTGAATTACCAAGCATGGATTGAACTGGTTTAAAAACCGTTACTTAAAAACCATCCAAAATCGGATCCCTCATAAACGCTCATAATCGGTACTCTAAAATTCCTCATAACTGACCCTTAAAGTCCAAGGTAACAATAATACCAAAATATCCAGTACAAGAGAATGATCAATATTGAAAACAGATCCGCTAAAGTAAATAAGATACTGAACTCAAAAGTTATAAAGAAGATAACTAAATTATTATTAACAACTATGGATATTAGATTTATCTACAGAAGAAGTCATGTCTTCGTGGGAACAATAATACCTAAGTCATCTAAATATGTCATGGTTGGTTTTTAGACAATAATGGATCAAAGCATAGCTAGTAATACAATATAGTTACACAATAAAATACATACTATCATTATATGAATGAGAAAGGAAAGAACTAACATATGAAGTCTAAGAACTACAATATGTTGAACTATGATATGAGATGTTAATGCCGGGGGACAATTTTTCGATGGAAAACTGAAATATCATAACAATGTACAAACAATCGTTATTACGTAACACTTCACAGAAGGTACGTAAGAGAAATTTCAACTAGTGCTACACTTCACAGAAGGTGCACAGAACGTAACACTTCACAGAAGGTACGTAAGAGAAATTCCACTAGTGCTACACTTCACAGAAGGTGCACAAATAGAATTCTGATAATATCAATACAAATACTTCATCGAAGGTGCGCTAATAGAATCCTGATAATAGTAAAGCATTTGAGACTTTGGCTTCTTTTTTTTGATAGAAGTTCCCTTGACTTTTAGATTGTCAGGGTCCTTCTTCTTGCTGTGGGAAGCCGCCTGCTTTCCCCTTGGTTCCTTGGTATGAACCATATTGGCGTTAGCCAATTGCTTGGACAGTGCGTCCACCTTCAGTTGAGCCCGCATCTGGTCCTCAACATAGATTTCTTGCAGGAGATCTTCAAGGGTGATCTTCAGCTTCTTCCTATGCATGTTTGTATAGAACTTGCTCCACCCAGCGGGAGCTTTGAGACAATCCCTCCAACAACAAACTTGTCGGGGAGGGGCATCGCCTCGTCTTCCAACTTCTGTCGCAGTTTCAGGAACTCCTTCACCTGTGGCAGCATAGACTTTTCGTCCTCAAAGAACCACTTGTGATATTTTTCAACCACAAAGATTTTACTGCGGTTCTTATCTTCTTCGTAGAGTTTTTCTAGAGACTCCCATATGTCTCTAGCGATATTCTTCTTAGAATAGGATTCTGCAAGAAAATCTTCCATAGCATTCAGGATAAGCAGCCTGCAAATACTATTTTCTCTTCTCCATTTTGCTTGAAGTTTAGTAGCCGCGGTAATTGCGACAGCAGACCCAACATCTGGAACAATAGGTTCTTCCTCCAGTAGCACGTGATATACGTCTTTGAGTTGAAGGGTTAGATATACCTTCCTCTTCCAGACTTGGTAATGTTCTCCATCAAACTTTTCTAACTTGCAAAAGTCAGAATTGAAGAGTGAAACATTAACGTTTTCCATCGTAGCAATAAAGCTTTGAGATTGTTAATGCCGGGACATAATTTTTCGATGGAAAACTGAAATATCGTAACAATTGTACAAACAATCGTTATTACGTAACACTTCACAGAATGTACGTAAGAAAAATTTCAACTAGTGCTACACTTCACAGAAGTTGCACAGAACGTAACACTTCACAGAAGGTACGTAAGAGAAATTCCACTAGTGCTACACTTCACAGAAGGTGCACAAATAGAATTCTGATAATATCAACGCAAACACTTCACCGAAGGTGCGCTAATAGAATCCTGATAATACCAACAAAGAAGGTGACAGGCGAAAGATGGAAAAACTTCTGCTGGGGTGAATAATCACCGTTGCTCAAAGCTTTATTCGTCCCACACGAATAGCTTCCAGGAACCAGCAAATTCGTCGAAGAACTTGGAACACTGTTGCTCTTCTGACTCCTCGGATGAACACGAACTCCCGTGCAAAACTTAACGATGGTACAAAATCTCTCTTCTCTCTCACAGCCTCTAAACACTTGTAAACTTTCTGTCTACTGCTTGTGTCTCTGTACTAACCTGTGAGAGAGAAGGAGGAGGCCTTATATAAGCCCCAGCAACAACTGCCCGGTTAGCACAATGTTAGGGACGTGGTAATAACCACCTCGAACATAGAGCAAACCGCTCAGAACATGTAAAGACACGTTCTGCTGCAAGTTGTGCCACTCACGTAACCAGCGTAATTTGCACTTTACGCACACAGCCCCTTTACGCACCCTACGCACCCTACGCACACTACGCACTCTACGCACACTGCGTACGCTGCGTACGCTGCGTACGCTTCGCACACTGCGCACTCTACGCACGCTGCGCACACTGGACTGCGTACTGGGCTCGCGTAACGGGCCGCGCAACGCAACGAGCGCAACTTAAGCGCACTATGCACCTAGCGACGATGCTGACGTGCTAAGTGCAAAGTGCGCCAATAAAAATGCCACATGAGCCCGAGCCCGAGTCCGAGTCGCTAAGCCCCTACGGGGCTTAGCTCCTTTGGAAATAAATTTCCCAAGAGCAAAAAACATGAATGCTTTAATTGTTGATTTAGCCTTTTTTCCATTAGAAAAATAATCCCACATGGCAAACCTATGTGCACCTCCACACCACATGTGCATCCCAAATAATAGCAAAGCTAATATATAGAGATACAAACTTTTTGGCCTATCCGATGTGGGACTAAAGTTTCTAAAGGAAAGGCCAAAACTCCAACATGACATGCATAATATGAACTAAAAAACTGATAACTTGCATATAATAACAATGATAGGAACATAATAAAAGACTATATGAAGGTATAATAAAAAAAAAATTGAGGTGGCATTTTCTTCGGGCCGACGAGCAACACTAATGAGAAAATTTGAACCGTGTTATGGAAAGCTGAGGAAAACCTAACTCATTGATAACACGTGAGTGCGTAATTTTCTATGTGCAACAAGTCTACGGAAATGGAAAAACTCTCACGTGATGTCGCAACAAATGGTAATCCACATTACCAATAGTTGTGTTACCCTTTCCACATTTACTTCCTAGTCTTTCACTAATAACATGAACATGATATCACAATAACGAATAAGTGTATACGAGAACAATGCAGAATAGAAACCTATTAACATAGACTTGTATTAAAATTTGCTTAGAAAATCAATACACCCAGAGGTTTTGCATTTTATTCTATAAGAATTATTTCTTGAAAATTTTGCATACAAGTCCTTATCTTTGATGATTTGAATATAATTATATTTTCAATTTGACCATCGCTACAGACTCACGTCATTATGGGCGAATCTCACATCACGATAAGACTACGTCGTTGAATTCGAAGCGTCAAATTATCCATGTGAGAATATTTTCAGCAAATTTTGTAATACTTTTCCGCAGTGGCAGCCGTAGGCCCTACAGACGAGACTCCGAAAAAGTACTACAAAAGTCGCTGAAAATATCCTCAAATGTGTAATTCGACGTTGTGAATCCAACAATTAAGGTCTCATCATGATACGAGATCCACATGAAAAGATGTGCGTCTGTATCTTTATGTTCAAATGAGAATGTAATTATATGCAAGTTAAAAGGACTTATATGTAAAATACCCAAAAAAATCTAACCGATATACACGTCATTCCATAGGACATTTTCTTAGTTTTCTTATTTTTTAAATTGGTCTCAAAATAGTTTCTTGTGAAATAAACGTCCAATCTAAGAGGAACGTCCACCTTTGGGCATTTTGTTAATTAAAATTTTTATTTGTTATAATTTTGTTAATTTACTTATCCTCATGAGAAACATTCAACTTAAGGTCGTTTGTTTGGAAACGTCCAAGCTTTGACCCCAAATACTCTAAACTTTAGTAGTGTGTATGAAAATTTTCATTTTGTTAACACCCTTTTCTGTTTATAAGAGAAAATGATAAATGGCCCACATGTCACCACCCCACAGATCCTCCCTGCTGTCTTTGAGACCTACCTGCCTTCCATCCAATTAAAAAATGACATGTGGCCTGCGGACTAGAACTGTAAACCAAATCTATGGTCAACGTAGCATCGTCCATTTATAAGGTCCAAGACAACCACAAGCCCCCAACCACTTCCTTAATTATAATTCCCATCCAACACCAAGTATGCTTAATAATAATAATAATTGCTGCCTGAATACTTCCAACCTTTGAGCATTTTTTTGCAATATATGCCTTTAGTGTGGGAAATCAATTTTCTTATTTTTTTTCTTAGAAAATTATAATTTTTATCCATTTTCTTTTTCCGGTGTTTGAAGAGGACAACAAAATTAGAAAGAAAAATAAATTTTATAGTGTGGGAAAGTGAATGCTTGATTGGATGGGGGAACCACTTATTTTTGACATCCAAACATAAAAAAATGAATGACTTTTCTATTCCAACTATATGATTCCGCCAATCAAACGAGGCCTTAGGTTACACGTTGTCTCAACAATATTATACATCCAATCTTTGGACGTTTTCTGCACAATACACGTCCTACATTATATTTTTTTAATAATCTTTTTGGGAAAGTTTTTAGATTTGGACATTTGTTTCTTTTATGCAAATTTCACAAACATCGTTCCTTCCATCCAATTTTTCTAAACTTTGTTATTTGTAGGAACTCTTTTCGTAAATATTAATAATTTTGTAGGAC